>APFE031130877.1:34388-58680 GCA_000404065.3 Pinus taeda
TTCTTCTGGTTATATTGTTCAGCTCGATCTTTAAGCTTCCGCAAATTGATAATAGAAGTAGGTTATAGTATTCTGCTTTGATTTATATTGCATTATCGGGTTAACCTATATGTTTGTCATGTTTTAGTAGATGGTCATTGTAAATATTGTAACGAGCTATGTTATAAGGCTTCATGGGCAATATGTTTTGTTTTCAGTGGTCTTGCTGGTTATAGGTGTCACTGAACACCAACGACGGTGTTCCCCTAAGGGGGAGGGTTCTGTAACAAACCTAGTTAAAAAATCCATGTAAAAAAAATATAAGACCACGGTTGATGGGACAATTATTCCAAGTTGAATGTTGGGAAAAACATCCTAGTGGGTGTTCATTTCGATTATTATGGCTAAATTAAATTGGAAAAGGTAATGATAAAGCCTTTGGAAAGGCAAAGAGGCATTAATTGGCATTTTATTTATGAGAGAAATTAGGAGAAAAGGAAGGTGAAATTGAAGGAAAATAATGGGAAATGATGAAAATAAAGGCCTCATTAATAAAAAGGCTTATGAGGATCAGTGTGTAAGCTTGGTTAGTGCACCATTGGTGGAGCTCTCTAGGTTGCATGTGAGGAGGAAATTGAAGGAAAATAATGGGAAATGAAGAAAATAGAGGCCTCATTAATAAAAAGGCTTATGAGGATCAACGTGTAAGCTTGGTTAGTGCAGCTTTGGTGGAGCTCTCTTCTTTTCTCTCTCATACTTTTGGATATGTAGAGTTTGCTTAGAGCACTCTTGAAGAGTGTGGCATACTTGGATTTTTGGAGAAAGAAGGCAAAGGAAGAGCAAAAAAGCATGAGAGGACATCGGTATCAACAACTAAAAGGGGTTTTTCTTGCAAGTATAAAGTTGTGTGTATGTTTTCCTTATTATTTTTGGCATGTATGTGGTTTATTGGTCATGATCTCATTGGGATGGAGGATTACCTGGATTGCCTGGATTGCTTCAAGGGAAATCATGCACACATGAGTTGTCACCATCACATAGACATGTTTCACACTCACTTCATGCACCCTTGTCACGAAGGTTGTTGCATTGAGCAAGGTATGTTTTATACATTCTGGATGGTCTATGTTGTTGCACGAAGTGTTCGTGTGTGATCATAGTCAAGTCCTATCACTGTTTACATCTGTTTCATTGATCTCACACTTATCCATTTTACCAAGCAACCTAGCCTCATCCAACTTCATGAAATTGTGCACTTTTCTTCTACAACCCTCAAGCTTCCTCCCTTGCCTACTAGATCTCCATAGTGCACAGAGACCCCAGCCTCCCTTGGCATCCAAAACTGTGCAGTGGCTTCCTCCAATGTCCTTCCTCTAACCAAAACCCACTGTCTTTAGAAATTGTGCAGTGTGGTCCCTCAGCTGCTCAACCAACACTGCTCTCCAGAAGTGCGCAGAGTAGTTCGGAAACCAACACTGCTCTCCAGAAACGCGTAGAGCAGTCCAAAAGCCATCACTTCTCTCCATAAATGCACAGAGAAGTCTAGTTGCCCTGCATTCAGAAATTGCGCAGAGGTGTCCTCCCAGGAACCCCCATCCCGCAATAGTGTCCTGTGCCTCAAAACTGTGCAGTGTTGTCCAAGCTTCCCTGTTTATCTTGCATGCAGAAACTGTGCAAATGGGCCTCCCAAGGCCTCATTTCGAAAATATTCACTGCACATTGAAATACCGCTTACCTATCTCTCAATGACAATAGGAAAATGTGACACGCTGAGATCAATCCCAAGGAGTTGAGGAGAAGGACCAAGAGACCGAGTGATGGAAAAAGATCATGACTGCATGCAAACAACATCAGATGCATGATCATCTTGAGGGTAAGTATGGCAAGTAAAGAACACCTTTTAGTTGAGTTTGCAGGACTGCTTGTCAGTGTCATATCATCATGTCTCTAGTAACATGCATGTGTACAAACACAAAAGTCATTTCATGCGTTTCCTCTACATGTCTTGCTTCCTTTTCGCTCGTTTAACCAATTATCATCTTCAGCATGTTGATTGCTATGTCATGCTTGTGACGTTGTTCTGGTGATGTTGAAGGTTTGTCATTGTGTGTTTGATTTGTGTTCTCTATGTAAACATCTATCACACTCACGCACGAAGTGGTAAGAAATGTCGCACAAGTGTCGTACTTGTCGCTCTTTAGACAGTCACACTGAGACATGTTGTCTTATTGGTTTGAGGTGTCTTGTTGTCGATTCATGTTGGGAGTGTGTTCACAAGGCCATGGATACACAAGTTCACTCACTCACACACTAAGCCATTTTTTTGAAAATCAGTCAACCGGACCACCCTCCATCAGCCAAACCTCCATTGAGCTACACCGCGCAGTCTCAGCCCCAGTGACCAAGCATTGTTTCCTAGAATTATGTAGAGCTTGAGGCTACCCTCCAGGTAGTCTGCACTGCGCAATTTTGGAATCAATCTAGCTGACTGTCACCCAGAACAGTGAAAAAGTCATCCAAGAATCCATTTCAGTCTATGCTTCCTGCAAGCCTATCCATCAAGCCTCCCACTAGTAAACTGGAGAACTTGATTGAGTAGTGATCCAGGGCTGCACTCATCTCCAAAATTGCACAGAAGCTACCAGCCTACCTACTTGCACTTCCTGAAGAAATTGCACAGACAAGAGGGATAGGCACCCGCTACCTGTCACTACAATGTCTCTGGAAATTGCACAATTTTTCAGTCCGCCCCCTACCATCCTGCTAGCCACTCCTCCTGAAAATTGCGTAGTTTTAATGGACAATCCACCTGCTAATCGACATCCCACTCAACCTGGAAATTGTGCAGAAATGTCCTACATGGCTTCCTCCCAGATCTGTGAAGTTCTAGCCAGAAAGCTCTCACAGCCTGATCCTAGCCTCCTCTGGACATCTGCGTAGTTTTCACTGTCAGTGCCTCCTGCTGCCCGCACTCCTTCCATGGAAAATTGTGTAGTTCTACCTAGATAAGATAGATCCCATAGATGTCAATGTTGTCCCAAACTTCTCAACCTAGCCTCTCAATGACCTATGCGCATTTTATCCTAATAGTGTCGCAAAGCCTCACATCCCAGCCTGACTTGGGCTCTGCACTGTTTCAGAGCCTTTTCCTCTCTCCCGGTCACTTGCACCCAAAAATAAAAGACAATGCATCATGGTAGACTAGGGGATTTTTGGATTTGATGCATGAGTGATTACAAAACCAGGTACATGGATGAGACATGGTGCGACGACAAACGGGATGAACAAGGAGCGCATGCTAGAAGACTTGCTCGCGGTTGAACAAACACACAAAGCATACCAAGTAGCAAGCAAAGGAGACACATGCACATGCATGAACCATCAAGCAAACACCATGAAAATTAAAGACTCTTCACACTCTGCAATGCAGAGGTTAAGCTATGGCACACCATGAGCACACTCATCACTCAGCAGCACAGCAGCTCGACACAAACAACACAGATGACATGTCATGTCGAGTTGTATCATGAGTCGCCTCACCATCGCACTCGTGTGGACTATTCTGTTAGGTGTTGTACGTGCTATCAGTTCACTTTGTCTTTATTATTACCGAATCCATGTGGACTACTCCGCCGAAAGCTGCACATGTCCTACTATGTTGTGTGTCTCTAACTGAATTGGGACTATTCCCTTTCAACTTGAGACTCATTGTCACCCTCTCCCTCCATAATGAGAGAACTTAGACACAACTTACAGTAAGCACTCACCAGGGACATGAACCTTGTTGTTTGAAGACTAAATATACCACTCTCAAGTGTTGACAAGCAAGAGCTAAGCCATATCTTTAAGATAATGGCAATAGGGCCATCATACCGGATGAGACTCCTACACCAAACAGTGTGAGGTCTAGTTGGGACTTCATACCGAGGAGATCCCTTGAATGTTGGTGGTGCAACACCATCAACAAGTTACTAGTCCTAGAACCCCTGGTTGGACAAATGCTCTGGAAGTCCAAAATAATATTTGGGTTGAGTTGCTAGTCCTAAAAGCCTTGGTTGGAACAAACACTCTAGGGCCCTGGAAGGCTTGGGTAGAGACCAATCTAATAATGGTTTTGTGATGTCTGACTGTGATGTGGAATCATTATTTGATGTGTTGAGGTGGATGGCCTCTGGAAGCCCTAGATGGTTTTGGATTGATGTGTTCTATGAGATCCCACATTCATGCTTGGAATATGGAACGAGGGTGAATGGCTAAAGAGAGATTTGGCTCAGCCATTCTATGGTCCTGTGGAACGTGGTAGTCCCATACTGTGTTGGATTTTGCATTATTAATGAGGTTATTTCTCCTTGTTATCTCATGAGTATTTACTGGTTTATATGTGGATTATGTGGATGTTTTTTCCTTGGTATTTTTGTTGTTATTATGATGGTTATGAATATGTATTATGACAGTGGTTATATATGGCTCCCATCATGTTTCTACTTGTATATGAATGAACGATGTATCTATGGCCCAATGGATTAAATTGCAGCAAAAGTGATAACGAAACAATGCCTCATAACGAATCTTTGATAAGTATAAGACCCATATGCTTATATCTGTCATTTACACCTGTAGATTGCATTGATGCCAAGTCTTTGACAAAATTTCAGTCCCGATTAGGGATGGTTAGGCCTAGTCTTGGAGTTAGTTTTTGGTTTATTAGTCTTGTCACCATGTGTTTAATGGATTCTAGAAGTTACAAGAAGTTCTGGATAGTGGTTGGAATTCTAGGCTTGAAAAGTGCCTTAAATTCCCTGGAATCTAGAACACCTTGGACGCAGGCATGTAGGCTTGTGGGAGCATCCCGAGCTCTTTGGACGCTGGCATGCCCATAGCATGGGAGTGTCCAAAGGTTTAATAGCTTAAAGACTCAGTGGGACTCAGCAGCTAGTTAGCAGAAAGGTTGGGATGGTTCCTATGAGTTCTATTGCTGTTGTTGAAGGTCTGTATGGTGTGTTTCCTTTAGTTCCACTTCCTAATGTGACTTGGGAGGTTGAATCATATCATAGTAGCCTCTTGTCACATTTTTACCTCGGTTGGATGGTTACTTGGGTAGATGTGGGAGGAGGATGTTACAGATACATCTCGTAACTCTTATAAAATATCGTTACAAAAACACATACCTTCGACCACTCTTAGTTCCTCTTGCTTAAGCTCCTTCATCGCTTCCAAACCATGGGACCACTTCCTATGACCAAAGGCTTGATGCATAGGCACTGCACTATCAGAGATTTCTATCCTCGTAACTTTATTTGAAATATCATTCCAAAAACATAAAGTTCTGATGCCTTCACGCTCCTCTTCCATTGGCCCTCTTCCTGTTTATCCCATGGGGTGTCATGATCTCAAGCTCAACGCTTAGGTACTAAATCCTTTGGGATCCTATCAGAGGCCTATCTCCATTTATGATTCGTGCTTCACCCTTGGTTCCTTGGCTGGCCATGACCAAGCGCCACCACATATCAGAGCCCCTCTTCATCGTAACTTTTCCAAATTTGAATTTACACAAGAATTATGATATTTTCATCCCGATATGGACCATAGCGCTTAGGTGTTAAATCTTCCCTATGCCCTTGGTTCTCTAGATCTATCATGACGAGGTGCTATTCTACATTATAATCCCTCTTCATTAGAAGTTTTCAATTTAAGGATTAACATTGGTGTTACAAAAACTCCTACTTCTGATGGGATCATAGCTCTCGGTGCTCAACCTCAACTCTACACCCTTAGTTCTCTTGAGTCTCGGTGCTCCTTCCATTGGAGGTTCTCCCAATAAGAATTAAATTAATTTTGTGATGGCATTTCCCTCTGAAATGCTTTATAACGCTTGGGTGTTTGGCCTTGGTTCGAGCCCTTGGTTCTTTTATGTCTTTGTGACCAAGTTCCAACATATATCGAAGGCCCTCTCATCAGAATTTTTTTTGAAAAGTAATTAGAAAGAGTTTTGATGGCGACCATCCTATGAAATTCTATCTTAACACTCAGGTGCTCCAACCAGTTCTACACCCTTGGTTCCTTTGGTTTTCCATGACCGACTACCACATGATTTCATAGCTCCTCTTCATTGTAATATTTTCAAATGTTAATTAAAACAAAGTTTTGATGGCCTCTTCCTTTAAAATGCAGACCTATGAAGAGACATCATGCTGGCATCCTCATCTTCACATGGTGTCTCCTAGGTGATGACACGTGTCATCCATATTTTCCCCTTTAAAATGCCAAAATTGACTACCACGTGTCCCCCATATCACCATGTCATGCGGACATCATCAACCATGTCTTCTTTTCGATACAAATCACCAGCTACTAGGTGGCTCCTTCGAAGGAGAGAGAAAAGGTCCCTAGGGTCTTGATTTTTTTATGTGATTCCCTTTGTATTTCAATTTTCTTCAGAAACTTAGTGTTTAATAAATAATTTATTTGATAAGAAGTTTCGAGGATTAGGTCCTCTAATCCCCTCTACTACAAGGTCCTCCCCTTCTGACATCAGGTCCCGATGTGTTGAGGTTCTGGTATGATTTTTCAGGGTTGCTATTGAACAGAACTCTGATATGCCAAAGCTCCGATAATTTTTACTTCCCATCCTTTCGATATCGGGTTCCGATATGATCAACCCCCAAATTTCAGTCCTATCATTTGATTTCAGCCTCCAATTTTGGCTTTCCATGGTGATACTGGACTCCAATATTTTCTCCTCTTTGGCTTTTTACACTTCAGCTCTCTCTTTTGGCCACCATTGGAAACAATTTGACACAATTGAAAAATGTGTAATAGGTGAGAACATTGGCTCCAACTGGGATAGTTCCTTGCTTGCAAGTTGCTAATAACCTACAAACTAGTAGCCGTCACCATTGGGCATGGATTCAAAAATATATTGAACCTATAAAACCAGAAAATATTCGTGGAACTTTATTTGTTGGGAGTCCTTTCCTCATAATACTGAAATGCAAAACTATCACTTCGAGAAACTGGAAATTAAATGCTCACCTGGTGAGCTTATTTATGTAGAACTCCTACTTATGTACAAAGCTCAATTCACCCAAGTGAAGTCAACCTTCCAATGATACCATCTCAACATCTGAGTACTAGACCTTATACCATCATTCTCTAGAAATTCAACAACTAAAACATGCATGTACCACAAAAAAATTGGAATTGTTTTTTATATGTGCCTCCAAACTGATATTTGATGCTCAACTCTTTTAATCTCCTCCATGAAACTTCTAATTGGGTTTTATTCCTGAAAATCAGTGACTAAAACAGGCATGCACCAAGGTTTTCCACTGATCTACATTTGAATCATGGTCAGCGTTTACTTATGTTTGATGGTACAGAACCCCTCACAGCTGAGCAGCATGTAGACAAGCTAAATGATTTGAATGATCTAGAGGAGGTAGATCATGAGGATTTTAATCTTAGAATTTTTGCACAAAGTCTATTAGGGGAAGTTAAGAAATATTTCAGAGCTTTACCAACAACAAGCATTGCTAATTTTTAACAGTTTGAACAACTCTTCCTGGCTTGGTGGGAAGTGAAGAAAAATCCTCTGTAAATATTGTATGAATATGAGAATCTAAAGAGAAATATAGGGGAATTATTTCAAGGGTTTACAATTAGGTTCAATAGGATTTATAATTCAATATCTACTAATATCAAGCCACCTCTTGGTTTAGCCCTACTTCACTATCCTGATGGCTTTGATGTTAAGTTAGCCTATCAACTCAGAGAAATAAATCATGCTACATTAGAAGATATGCAAAACAATGTTATTGGGGTGGGAGAAAACTTTTTGGCTAAGAAAGCTAAGATGAGGGCTATGAGAAAAGTAAGATTTAAGGAGGAACAAGCTTCTTCATGAGACAAAAAATTTGATGTGATGCTAAAGACCGTGGAGAAACTAGTTGACAAATTGACTCCTCCCAGAAGTGAGTCCCAACCTCAAGTGAGAAATCCTAATTTTAGAAGACCACTTGGAACTCAGCCTCACCAGAAGAATCCAGTTGATCAACAAATAGTCAAAGCTCCATTCCCTGAAAACTTTGTTGATGAGGAAGACAATGAAGAAAATGAACAACAACAAATAAATTGTTTTAATGATGAAGAAACACAGGTATTTTCAACAAAGGAAGAACATGACAGGTCTACTAAATGTTCAGGAGAAAAGGATAGTGAACAACTAATGTTTGATTCAGAAATATATCAGCAAGGGTATAATAATGTTGTTGTTGACTTCCAGAGGTAGTATAATCTACGTGGCAGAAATTTGATTGTGGCTAAACCTCCTTTGGGGAAAGTCACCATGGAGCATAAACAAACAGAGCCCAAGAAAACAGGAGCCTGAGAATATAATGGAATTAAAGAAAGATGCCTCGAAGAAAGGTGAGGAAATCAGAAAAGAAGGAAAATTCACAGATTTAGAAAAGGCCCGGTCTTTTTTCAGTCTGGAAAATGAAATACTGAAAGTTAAAATATCCATACCTTTTGTTAAATTGTTGAAGAATAGATTGTCAAATTGATAAAAATCTCGCTAGCTGATCAAAATTTGAACATAAATAGTCAACATTCTCTAAATATCCAAGATGATGCACCTGAATTCTTATTTGTTCCACATGCTACTGAAATAAATGAAGATGTGCCCCCCTTTTGTGTAAGATTTAATATCCATGACATGGTTATGCATAATGCAATGCTTGATTTAGGGGATTCACACAATTTGATGCCCAAGATTGTTATGGATAATCTAGGATTGGACATCACTAGACCTTACAAGGATATGTTTTCATTTTATTCTAGAAAAGTACAGTGCCTTGGGTTGATCAAAGACTTGGTTGTGAACTTAACCCAAATTCTAGCAAAGAGTATAGTAATGGATGTTTTGGTAGAAGACATACAACCGAGATTTGGTATGCTACTTTCTCGTTCTTGGGCAACTAAAGTAGGTGGTACTTTGCAGACAGACATGTCATATGCCTCCATTCCTCTTTTTGGAGAAATAAGAAGACTGTATAGGGAGATTTAAATGAAATATGTGGTAAGTAGTAAATCAGAACCAAAAGAATCATCCAATTTATGTTGTAGACACTGATTTGGGGTTAGCAATTTTATTTAATGATTTGAATTTGGAAGAAGAAAATTAGCAGTAAGTGGAAGAACAAATTGATACAGATATGACATGGAGTATGCAGTTTGATGGGTCTATTTGCAAAGAAGGATCAAGAGCTAGTATATGGATCATGCCACCAAAGGGAGACAACCAAATATGTTCTTTTAAGCTATAATTTGAGTGTTCTAATAATATAGCTGAATATGAGGCTTTAGTCATTGGTTTGAACATACTCGGGAAACAGAGAGCTAGAAGGAATCACATTTTTGGAGATTCATAGCTCATTATAAATGAGGTTAAAGGACTATATCAGACAAAGCATCCAAGGATGAGAGCTTACAAAAACGATGTTTGGAATTTATTTGACAATTTGAGCCTAAAATTTCAGTGATTTCCAGAAAATAAAATTGCATTGCTGATTCACTGGCTAGTACATCAAGTATGTTCAAAGTTCCTATTTACCCCAATCAACAATATCAGGTAGAGATGAGATATAGACCTTCAATTCCAAACAACATAAAGCACTGGCAGGTCTACAAAGATGATCAACAAATAGAGATATTTCTGGAAATAACTAGTGAGTTTGTCAATAGTCCTATTGATGAAGAGAGATATTCAGAAAATCACGCTGAAACAAATGATTTTGTAAATGTTATACGAGATCAAAAAATAATCCAACTAAGAAATAATTTTTTTCCTAGTGGGTTGGTGCCTCTGGAGAAGTTGTTTGAGAACAATGATGTAGTTGTCAAACCAAAAATGAAGCCTGATACTAAAGAATTACAGGACTGCAATTTGGGTACACAAAAGTAGCCAAAGATTGTTAAAATTTCAAATTCTTTAAATAAGGAACAGAAGGAAAAATATGCTACTTTGTTGAAAGAAATTTTTTGATGTCTTTGCATGGAAGTATGAAGATTTAAGGGTCTAATGATAAAAGCATAATTCAGCCTACTATACCCTTAAAAGAGAATGAAAAACCTTTCAAGAAAAAACAGAGAAGGATAAATCCTAAACTGTTGCCACTAATAGAGAAAGAGGTGAAAAAGTTGTTATATGCTAGATTATAATTTCTCTCAGATTTTTAAAGTGGGTGGCTAAACTAGTACTATTAAGGAAGAAGAATGGGGAAATTCGATTGTGTGTAGATTTCATAAATCTGAACAAAGTGTCATTGAAAGACAATTACCCTCTGTTAACGATGGAGCACATTTTAAAAAGTGTTGTTGGATCTGACAGGATTTCAATGCTTGATGGTTTCTCAAGGTACAATAAGATATTGGTAAATCTTGAAGACTAAGAAAAGACAACTTTCACTACAACATGGGGAACATTCATGTATTCCAAAATGACTTTTGGATTAATGAACGCAAGAACTACATTTTAGAGGGCTATGGACATAGATTTTGCAAGAGAAAAAGATATATTTATGGTGATCTATTTAGATGACATCACAATATACTCAACATCGAATTCATAGCATTTAAAACATCTCAAGCAAGTATTTATAAAATACATAAAAAATGGTATTTCATTGAACCCCAAAAAATCACATTTTGCTATGGAGAGAAAGTTGTTGGGACATATAGTGTCTACAGATGGAATTCAAATTGATCCAAAAATAATTGAAGCGATACAAAAGCTTGAGTTATCCAGAAGCAAGAAGGAAATCTAGTCATTCATGGGTAGAGTAAATTTTATGGGGAGGTTTATTCCAAACTTTGCTGAAATCCGAAGAGAAATTAACATCATGTTGAAAAAGGACAGTGAAGTCAAGTGGACACTTATAGCCAAGCGATATTTTGAAGAAATCAAGTCAATAATAACTAAATCTCATGTTCTTATCAACCCAGACTTTTCAAAATATTTCTTGGTGTTTACATTTACTTCAGAACATACTGTCTCAGGAGTCTTATTGCAGAGAAATCAAGAAAACCAGGAACAACCTATCTTATTTTTTAGCAAAAATTTGAGAGTTATTTAACTAAAATACAATATTATGGGAAAATAGGCTTTTGATTGGTGAAAGCACTAAAATATTTCAGATTTTATGTTCTTCACTCTCATGTAACTGTATTTGTTCCTAATGTTGTTGTAAAGCACATCTTGAACCAAACTGGCAATGATGGTCAAAGTGGTAAGTGGATTGCAATATTGTTGGAGTATGACCTAAAGATTAAACCAACAAAATTAATCAAAGGTCAAGGTCTAGCTAGAATGATCACAAAAGAAAATTGTGACACTTTGGGCATAAATTTCTTTTCAATTTTTTCCAATGATTTAGAAGAAAGATTGGTTTTTAAAGTAGATGATGAACTTAGAAATTCTCCATGGTATAGTGACATAATCTATGTTTTGCAAAATTTGGAAGCTCCACCGGGGATGGATAAAACCAAAGCACGATCTTTGAAACTATAAAGTGTCAACTTTTGTTGTACTGATGGTTACTTGTTTTGGAAATATCCAGCAGTGATCCTTTTGAACTGTCTCTTTAAAGCTTATGCAAAACATGTGATAAAAGAATGTCATCAAGGTGTGTGTGGAGGGAATTACTACTGGAAATCCACTACTCATAAAATCCTTAGGGAAGGGGCTACTATTGACCAACTCTTTTTGCAGATGTACACAGAGAAGTTGCAACCCATTTTGAGTGCCAAATTTTTTAAGGAAAAATAAAGTTACTATCATTACCTCTAAAACCAATCTGAGTTGAAACCCCATTTCAACAGTGGGGATTGGACTTTATTGGAGAAATTCACCCACATTCTTCAGGACAACATACATGGATATTAACTTCCACATACTACTTTACCAAATGGATTGAATCCATTCCTACAAGGCAGGCTACATATAGTGTAGTAATTTAGTTTTTAGAGAGTATATTTTCAAGGTTTGGTTGCCCTAAAAAAATTATAACAGATAACGCTCAGTAATTTAAATCTCAGAAAACGATCAAATTCTATGAGAATTATCATGTTACTTTAGGTCATTCTACATCCTATTATCCCTAGGGTAATGGACTGGCTGAATCATCCAACAAAATTTTACTCATAATTATAAAAAAAAATTGTTAGAAGAGAACAAGAAGGGTTGGCATACCAAATTGAAGTTTGCATTATGGGCAGATAGGATCAACATCAAAAAATCCATTGGTACATCACCATTCCAATTAGTCTATGGAACGGAGGAATTTTTCCCAATTTCATCGAGTCTAGCAGTGATGAGATTTTTGTAGGAACATGAGCTAGACCTAATGGTTCTCAAAGAAGGACTAATCAACTTATTGAAGTACAATAATTAAGAGAGAAAGTATCTCAACGGTCTCAAATGTTTCATGAAAAAATAAAACAGATTCATGATAAGAAGACCAAGTAGGATGACTTTAAGATCCGAGATTTAGTCCTGAAATGGGATGCCAAATTTGAGGAAAAAGGGAAACATGGAAAGTTTGACCATTTATGGAAAGGGCCTTATAGGATTTTTACTTTCAGAGGTAAGAATGCTTTCATTTTGGAGGACCTAAATGGAGTGCTATTGAGTGGAGGTCTAGTAAATGGATGCTTCCTAAAATATTTCCTAGTTTAAGAGATGTAAACTATCACAATTCATTGTATATATTCATGTTCAGAGCAATTTGCGGGATTGTGCGTCCACTTTGAAGGATTTGAAGCTAGAAGTGAAGGATATAAGATCCTGATGACGGGTTGTCCCACATTACAGAAATTTCAGTTAAATAGTTCAGTTAAACAGTTTCTAAATGTTTACTTTCCAAAACAAAGCAGAGTTAAATTGTAGATTTCATAGGCTTACCCAATGGATTAGGCACATGGTCTATGTGTTCTTTATTGCCTCCTAGGGAAGCAATATCCCCATTGGAGCCATCTGTTAGCATCAATTTTACACCTTCATTTCAAGTCAATGTTATTAGTCCATCTTTTGGAAGGTCATAATTGTGTAAAGGAGGTATTGCATTTTTTGCAAATTTTTCTAGTTGTATCAAATTAAACTTCTTTCACCTAACCAACGCGTTTGACCTATAGTGAAATTTCAATTGGTGCTACAAAATATTTTTGTAGCGCTTATCGAAAAAATTTAAAAATCGGTTTTCGGCGCTCTAATCCCATTCTTTTGAGCACTTAAGTGTTGATTCATAAAATATTAATCCTCCCCCCCCCCTTCATGATGTGATAGTTGTCATCGTTTTCATGCCCAATAAATTCATTAAAGAACAAACCCTAACCTGCCCTATTTTCCCTAAAACAAAGTTTTCCAGCAAACCTAAATTTGCAGTTTTCATGTGCAGGAAGGTTGCTGAGTGCCTTAGAACCTTCGGTTAGAGCATTTCAATGTTAGTGAAAGTGTTTGTAGGTCTAGGAGATTTTCAATATGGGTCGTGTTAGGGTCCTAGGGTCTAGGAATCAAATGTCTTCGCCTCTTTTTATTCATTTTGGGATTTTGTAAGTCAGTTTAGCCTATGAACCATTGTTGTTATAGTCTAAAGCATCATTGTCTAGGTCACTATAAGTTTTTCATGTCATTGAAGGTACTTAAATACAAAATCAAATATGAGAGAGTCTAAGTCCATGAGGGTCATACGGTCATTTTTTCATGTAGAATCATTGCGAATTTAAGGAGTTTTATTTCATGGGGTTTTCATTTATCATTAGTGAAAACCATAACAATCAAATTTCATTTGTTAAATTTTTACAAGTATGTCAAGCTTCATTTGTTAAAGTTTTGTAGGTCTGTTACTGGTGTCGATCAGGTCCCCTTTCCACCATTTATAATTCATAATTCCCTTTCATATACTCTTTCCATATACCCCTTCCACTCATAACTCACCTTCATAGACTCCCTTCATTTACATGTATCATCATATACACCCCCCCACCTCCTCAAATCACCTTTCATCGTCATTTCCATTACATCCCCCTAAATCCACAACTCATCATCATCATTCATAATTCATAATTATTACAACCCTTTACACAAAGTTTACACCTATGACCAAAACAAGACATATGAGGTGCACATTTTCAAATTTTTGTTCATGTTGCCCTCATTCTCTCTCTAATCCATAGTTCACACTCTGAGAAGGTTCGATAGGTTGCACAGTACAAGGCCAAAAGTACCTTGGTAGAGGTTCAAAGGCAGGTACTTTCAAGAAGGAGAAGGTTGTTGAGAAACAGCTGCGTAAATCCTAAGTTACATAGTCACTGCGCAACTACTGTGCAACCATTTCAAGCTCCTTGCAGAGATCAAATGCTAGTCTTCCATTGCTTCCAATCAAGATTTTCCTGTTGTCTTAGGTAGGAAACATACCTTACTAGCCATAGTTTTTCTTAGAAAATCAGTTAGACATTGATTAGTAAACATTGTGCGCATTTGCTGCAAATCGTTGCATAAATCCTGCGTACTATTTGGTCTGCGTTTAAAACATTTTGAAATAATCAAGGTTTGTGTGTTAGTTTGTATGAGTTGAGGTGTGTCTATGCATAGCCCATTTTTCAAAGTTCCTGGTAATTGGCATAATTCCCTTTGCATACGACCATTTTTCTGATCTAGCATGTAAAAAAAGGTTGTTAGGGCATCAAAAGGAAAAATCATTTAAACTTTGTGAATTCATTGTTAGATGTCATCCTTCCATGCCATTGTCATTTAACTCATTGCCCATAGACTTGGTGTATGCCATGAAATCAGGGTTGGAAGTCTGTGTTATGGTTTTTATAACCAGATGGAAAGCCCAAGGAGAAAAGGCAAAGAAAAGGGAGGAGAGGTAGTTCGTGTTGAGCCTAGAAGTTTAGAGATGGTGAACTTTGACCCTGCAATCCAAGTGGCATTCGAAAATATAGGGTGCCTAACCTTCTGTGAGAAAGTAAAAACACATGGCCACCATTTCCTACTTTCTAGTATGTTTGCCCTAAATTTTAAAGGTGACAAGGTCAAAGTTGGAGATTTAGAATTCACAGTGTCAGGAGCCATAGAAATCCCCTTACAGGGTGAAATTTGGTTCAAAGGCAAGGAGTTGGGTGCCTCACATTTTAAATAGTTTGTAAAACCTCAATACAAAAACAAATATGACACTAAATTCCTAAGAAGTTACCTATTGAACCATTACATTCAAATGTTGAAGGTAATACAAAGGTATTTTACATGTGAAGGCCTCTTCAGCAAGGTGTACCAGTATCACATTAGGTTTCTTATGCACTTCATAGGAAAGAGGAGCCTAAAATTACCTTATTTCCTATTCAAAGGCTTGGGAAATATGGTAGAAAGAGTTCAATCCAAGGGAGAAAATCACTTGCCTAGCTTATTCCACTTTGCACTAATCAAATTGTTAGTTTTGCATGAGTTAGAGAAAAGGAAAATGTCTTGGGATGGTTTCTTGTCAACCTCAAGTTTGCTCGCTCATACAAACATTTCTCCTATGGAAGCAGCTAAAGAGACTAAAGCTGAAGTGTCAGTGAAGCAATCAATGAGGGATAAGAGAACAACTAGTAAAGGGAAAGGAAGGATCCAAGTGGCACATGAAGAAGCACAGTTTCTACATAAGCCGAGGACTAGATTGAGGACTAGATTTTTTTAAAAGAAATTGACTGAGGAGCCAAATTCTCAAAAGAATATTGATCTCCCACAGGATATGCCAGAACAGGGTGTAGGGGGTGATAAATATGTTCAAATGGAGGACAAAGACCTTGAAATTACAAAGTTGCAGAACAACCTTGCTACGACTCATCTTACCATTGCCTATTTGCAGAAGGAAAATCAAGATCTCAGGCATGCAGCGGGAAAAGAAGCCCAACAAAAAGAAAGTGAGTTGTCTAGGAGGCCTCCTAGACCTACAGCCCAGGATAAAGGAAAATAGGTAATTGACATAGAGGAGATAAGAGAACCCAATGTGCAACTAAGGAAGCCTATGACAAGGTCAACAACCAAATGGAAAGAGAAGATGAAAGAAACCTTTCAATCAATAGAGAAGTCAGAGTTTGATGAATGGAAGGAGTATCAAAGGCTATTTGAGGAGATTGAGGTCTACCAACGAAAAGTTGATTAAATATCATAGAATACTGAAATTTACAAGACAACCATCAATGATACTATCTCGGAAACTGATGTTTGGGTTGCAGAAGCTCTTGACACAGTTGATAAAGCCAAAGTAGTCCTAAAATGGACTCTTCCCCTATACAGAAAAATAAATAACTATTACATAAGAAATCTAATTATGAGGAGAAGATTGGGGCTGATGGAACAAAAGTTGGCAAGGGCTAGGAGGTAACTTAAGAAAATCAAACAGTCACGATTACCTAACAATTTGCCAAAAGTAGTACAACCAGCTAAAGAATTCAAAATAACCTCCAGAAAAGACACCAAACCATCACCCAACAAGAAGAGGAGGAGGTAGCTTTGGTATCTTGACTGAATTTACTCATTTTTTATCATACACTATATTCCATTTTGTTGAAAGTCAAAATTTGTATAGCTAAGGGCTCATTTTGCAATCACAAGAGGTCATAGCGTTTTATGAAAACTGTGAAATTTTTTAAATTTTTTATGCATGCTTGGAGTTATAAGGTGTTTGTGATGAATTGTTGGACATTGCAATGTTTATGGAGTAGGAAATGACAAGCAAACTCAGAATTTGAATTTTGTTGTGCAAGTGGTGACTAGGAATTTCTGAGGTCTACACGCGTGCAAGGAATAATCTAGTGGGTCCTACCCCAACACAACACCATTTTCAATGTACCCATCAACTCGATTTCATCGAGTACAACCTGTAACCATGTTGAGCTGGAATTCTACTGCACACTGTTGCACAACTTATCACTCAGGCCTACTTTTGTATTTTGCTTATTTTTCGACCTTCTGTAGTTATGATAGTGATCAGGATAGGGATGTATATATGGATAAGTTTGATTTATGTTGCTAAGTTTTTTGTCTAGCTTTTAATATGATGTTTCCAAAATTAAGTTTGTCTTGATATTCTGAGCCGATAGAAGATACATTGTATTTGGTCTTTTATTTTCCATACAATAAATTCTTCCTAATTGTATTGAAGAAGAACAAGACATTAAAAAAGGTTTCAACTTGGGATAAAAGGGGCCTCTGTATGTGCTTTTATTTTCTGAATATAAAATTATCAATGCAGAACATTCAACACTTTACCATAGATTCATGTGGTGTGATTTTCAAGTTCTGTGTTTCGCTTCTTATGTCTATGTTTGTTCTTTGTCTTTTCCATTTAAATGTTAAATCTTAATCTCTAAATTAGATATAAGTAGTTCAAAATCCATCTTTGCTAGTGCTCTGAATGCTTTTATTTCCTTTCTAAAACTATGCTAGAATTTACCCTCAGTTAGGTGCTCCTTTATGGTAAATTGTCCTTCTTCTTGATATTTGATTAAAGATATATGTTTCAGAATTCATCTGTTAGGCATGCTCTGTTTCATGTGCTTGAATATATTTTTGTGTATTTCCAAGTTATGTTCAAAACTCACTCACAATTAGGTGCTTTGAATGTAATGAAAGGCTCTTTCTACCACTATACTATGACAAATGTAATAACTTGAAGTCATTGCTGTCTTGCCTGTGTTTCCATGAGTGCTTCATTAAGCTCTGATAATTTTGTGTAAGATCTGAATTACGACTCCATGCCCAGTGGCTCTTCCTCCTAAATTTTTTAACCACCATCATTGATTCCTATTTTTATTTCACACATCTTCCCTCTGTTTTATGTCCTTAAGCCTTATTGTTTTCACATTTTGACATAATTTTGACCAAGGGAGCTCCCTCTGGTTGGAAAGGGCTAGTTTCTAGCCAAAAGAGGTTCATGGTTACCCCTATAAACCTTTTTTAAGCCTAGAGGTTTAATTATAGGGTGCTAACATCCTGACGCCATTGCCAAGGATCAAAAGTTAAATTTTCCCTTGGAAGACTTATCATTTTGAGAACTATATCCTAGCCCTGTGGGTTGTTGGTCACTATAATTGCTTATTTAATTAAACAATCAAGTGCTACATAAATTGTCAACCTAGGGAAGTCTGTTTATTTCAAAGGAAATCACACACTGTATATGCTCAATCTCAAAAGCAATCCAAAGTTGTAGTAAAAGTTACACTAATCATACCTTGCTTTGAACAGGCTGAAGCTCTACTTTGAATTACAGTAAAAGCAATATTTCTATTGCAGAATTCAAGATTCAAAGAAAAACAATTATCAGAAGAATCCTGGATTATATTAAGAAACAATAACCTAGGAAAAAGGAACCTTTCAGCAATCTACAAAAGAAAAGACTAACTATGTTGTAACAGAGAATAGGACCCTATTCCCCAAAGTAGGAATCTTCAACACTTGTCTCTGACTATCACACTTTCATACACTCATTTAGCAAACAGAATTACCAATAAAACTGAACAACAATTACCTAGGAATGAATTGTATGAAAACGATGCAACAATCAGTTGAAACAGAGTTTCAGCAACAGATAGCAGAGTTCTAACAAGGCATGAATAAAAACAATAATTAACACACTACAGAAACTAATGGGTGAATCTTGTGAGGAAGGTGGGCCCTCTCCTTCTCACAAGGTTCCCCAGAAATGAACCAGAACTAAGAAGAAGTGCTCAAAGTGATCTTTTATTCATCTGTCAAATGTAATATGTTACAATAAAAATAAACACGCTCCTTCTCTGTAATTCCCTTCTAGCTAAGCGTTCTGTATTCTGTCGTCCCCCTCTAATGCTAATTTCTCCTCTATTTAAAGAGGAGAGATCCTCTTAATACAATGATTACATGTGTACATACAAAACCTATTCTTAGTCTGACCTAATCTTCTATGTTGGAATAGGATATTCCGATCTTCCATAGCAAAATGTTGTTACAGTGGTTGTAATGGCGCTGGCTTTGAGGTACAGCTATTGCGGCCAGTGTAACAGCTCCTTTAATTATCCTTTCTTGTTACAGCTATATATGAAATATTGTTTCAGCATCATAAATCACAGACTATTTCAGCATCGCAGATCACAAGTTGTTTCAGCATCACAGATCACGAACTGTTTCAGCATCGAGATTTGCATACTGTTTATTGTTTCAGCAACGTGCTCTTCAAGCAGCAACAATATATTAACTGCAGTCTTCAAACTATTTTAGCAACTATATATTTCTGATTAGTGGCTAAGTATGAAAGTAATGTAAATTTACATGTAAAACAAGTTAAACATATAGCAAAGAGAAGAAACGTTATATACCTTTGGAAAAATAAGTTAAGGTGATAACGTAGGCTTAAATATGAGTGGGAAAAGGATGTAATGATAGCAAAAAGGTACATTATAGGGTCCTAACATCCCCCACAACTGAAAAGGTTGCATGCCCTCAGGCAACTTCACTCGGAATCAGAATCCGAATACTGACACTTGGCGTTCAAATTACTTAGGCAGTAGCTGTAGAAAGTATTGTCTATTGGAGCTCTGAATCCTTGAACATGTTGTAGTCTTTGCCAGGCTGCTGCTTCAACCTTCTTGGGCAACCTCTGGTGAGCCTGATACTTTTCTGCTGGCATCCACAGAATGGGAAAATGGAACTGATAACCTATCTAATTTACGACACATTGTTGAACACATTTGATGTAACTGGGTACCCAAGAGATTGTTGTATCGAGATTGGTAGGACTAAAGGGATTATGCTGCTACCTTTCCTCAAAAGATCGTTGCCAAAACATGTTATTTGCTTTTAGGTCAACAATCTCTTTGGATTTAATAAACATTGACAATCTTGAAGTACTGTTACCTGTAGTCGCCGCATATGTTGAATCATCCATGGTTTTTTCAAAAATTGATAATATTCTTCAACAAAGGTGGCAACGTTCTATGGTTCTGACTGTATCCGAAGGAGACAGTTATCTTCCTTATGCCTGGTAGCTAGAAAAGCACTCTGCCACGTAATTTTGTTGGCAAGAAAGGAGGCAAATGCCCGAATCTAGATATCGCCAACAACAGGATTAAGATTAAGTTGTTTGTTCTCAGGAATGGCTTCATTATGAAGATATAAGTCACATAGTAGATGTTGATCACTGGTAGAGGCTTCTGCAAAAGTTTGAACAAAATCTGCTGGTTTGATCACTGCATAGGGTCTTCCATCTTTGATTGCATTCATCTGAAAGAATGCAAGTCATTCTGTAAGGAAAAGAGAGTAATTTAGAGATGGTTTCCTAGCAGCCAACAAATTTTGTGCCAAATCGAACATCAGGAGCAATTTGCTTTTTAACTCCTTATTCTGCTTCTTATGGGCACAAGATTCTTGGAGTGTTTGCTCCAAAGTTTCCTAGTTTGAATATATGTGGTTCAACCAAAGTAATTTGTGCTCCTGCAAGATTTTGTGTTGTGTAATAGCAGACTCCTTCTTCCATTTGTTCATTATTACCTGCTCATTCCATGGTTGAGTTTGTATTCCAGCATTGCGAGTGGTAAGCTGAGGTAGAGTCTAGGTAGAGGTACTAATAAAAATAGGAGCTTCAGATTGGACAATTGTATCAAGAGGTAGAGTTTGAACATCTTTACTAATAAGAACAGGAGCTTCAAATTTAATAGTTGCTATAGGTCAGGGTTCCTGTAGATTAGCTTTGCTTTTTGGAATTTTTGAAGGTCCTACTAGTTCTTGTGTAACAGTAGGGCATTCCTTTTCTTTAACTACAAAAGACGTAGGTGCAGGGGAAGCTACAAGCATGGGGATTTGAACCACTTTGTAGCCTGCTTGATCATAAATATCCCTACATTGGTTGCACATATACTCTCTATACTGATCATCTTTTGTGTTTTTCTCTGCCATGGCTGCTGCGCAAGCTAAGGTATACAAATTAAGTTCCCTGTCATAGGCTTCTTTTGCCATTACCAGCTCTTGCTTGTAAACTTCAAGTTCTGATCTTAGAAACTCATTCTCTTGTAAGAGAGAAGCCATTGTTGGTTCTAGTTGTTGATCTGTCATAGGTGTATCAAGAGGGGTGACTAGTTTTTGTGTAACAATCACAACCTCAGTAGCTAGTTCTTGTGAAGCAGCTACAAAATAAGCATCTGATTCTACTTGATGTAAAAAAAATAATGTTGTCGCACCTTGGGCATCTAATTCTTGTATTTCCAGAACAAAATCAGCAGTTGGTTCTTGTGTTTTAGCTGTAGCTGGTACTTGTGTAACAACTATATCTGGTTCTTGTGTAATAGAACTGAATGAGTAGTTGGTTCTTGTGTGACAGCTACTGAATGAGTAGTTGGTTCTTATGGAGCAGCTACTGAATGAGTAGCTGGTTCTTGTGGAGTAGCTACTGAATGTAAGGAAAATGATGTCGCAGCACCCTAGGCATTTGGTTCTTATGTTTCAGTGCCCATGGGTGGAACAGGTAAAAATTTGGGGATTTGGGAGGGTGGAGGTGTACGGGGTTTTAGCAGGATGGGTTGGGGATTTAGGTTAGTGGCAGTGGTTGCTACTATGGTTGAAGTCCTCATTCTTCTTCTAGGTAAAAAGGAAGAAAAATTATCAATTTGCTCCTTTCTTTTTCGAGTAGATTTTTCCTCAGTAGTGGAATGAGGAGGGCTATCAGAAGTGGTCACTGCTTTGATTGAACCCCTCGTTTGCTTCTAGATATAAAAGCAGTAGTAGTTTGCTTCTTTCTTTTGGGAGTGGGTGTTTCCTCAGTGATGGAGCAGAAAGGGTTATCTTGAGAATCATCATTAGGGATATCAACAGTAGGAATAGATGATTCTGGCAAATTGTGAGGTGGACTTGGTATGGTAGGAGGGTCAATTGGATCAATTGGGTCTGTCGGCAGGTTAATAGGTATTTTCGGAGGGCCAGGAAGGTTTTGTGGTTGCTCTTCATGAGGGTTTTCAGGGTGTTCAGCAGCTTCCTGAGGGTTTATGAGTGGATTGTTTATGGGGGGGTCTTGTTGGGCAAAACCCTTTTAGATGAGTAATTGAACAAGACGGTGATGGGTGAGGGAAAGGAGGGGGTTTTTAAAATGTATACAATAATGTGACATATTTCTAAGACATCCGAGCAAATAGTAAGGAATATTCACCAGTCTAGCATGTCGTAAATGAGATAACAAGACAAAGTCGTACTGGTAAACTACCTGGTACCGGCCTTCACAGGTAAGGTAGCGCTTGACAAACTCTGCAACTTTCGGCCAAGGAGGCAACAACGAGCTAAGTCGAACACCCTGGGCTTTAGGCTCAACTTGTTCTCCTGGCAAGAGAAAATCCTGCTAAGCATTAAGAATAATGTGTTTGGGGCTGAACCAGTGAATGCCTGTGACGGGAAGACCCGAAACCTCTGCTATATCCTCCTCTGTGACTGAAATCCGAACCCCTTGAACAATAAAATGATCTTCTTGAAGATTCTGAGTAAATTGAAGAACCTGTTGTTGATCAAATCCCTGGAGCCTCTGAAAATAACCTAGCAAGCCCGCCTTCTGAAAGATTTGGTAGACTTCTGGATACAATTCTAGCAGGGTTGTTGTGGCGGGTTCGTATCGTATAACAGGACCTCCCATAGCTATTCAGCTTAGTAAAATGCACAGTCACAGAGCCCAGTAACCGCACCCGAATAGAGTAAGTTTTGTGGATGAGGACATGTAAATGATGGTGAAAAGGCGAGATAATGGGTAAAAAGGAGTGACAATATTCAATTCATGTGAAATGTGTTGGAAATAATACTAAGAGGGGGGTGAATCAGTATTATCAGATCAGTAAAACTTTTTCAATTTCTTACTCAGATTCATATACGCTACTTTAGTTAAGGATATCCACGTGTATACGCGACTGTGTCTAAAGAAAATAGCATATATCCAGATTATTTATAAGTCAGATAATCCATTACATGTTGATCTTTAGATAATGCATCAGAACTTCATTGACCATATGAACAGTAAACAGAACAGAACATCACACACATGAACACCATGATATAAGGTGGAAACCCAATGTGGGTGAAAACCACCTGCTGCAATTTGTTTCCATCTTCCTTTAATAAGAAACTTCTTTTACAATGTACTGGTGCAGTCCTTTACCAGTACGCAGGTTGCAACCTGCAGAGAGTTACAACCCTCTCTCGTTCTCCAGCTTCTCCTGGAAGGGAGCTACAACCCCCATAGTTTTTGTACTAGCTAAGATACTAGTACGTAGGTGCCGACCTACAATCTTCTCTCCTCCAGGTACCACGTTTCATCAATTTTCAGACTGGATACACAGAAGCACAATTCTAAATCTGAAGGCCACGTTTCATCAAATTTTCATACTGGACCTATCAATATCATTGAAGCTCACAAACAGTCAACACTAGCATTATCAATCTCCCAATACTGAATCACTGAACCCTGTCAACAAAAAGCAGTCACCAGAACACAGAGTAGAACCCTGAACTCTGCAACACTATTCAGAATCAACTGTATCATCAAATCATGCATTAAAGTGCATACGCTACTTGGACAAACCAAACCCGCGTACATACGCGCTTTTACCAAAGCCAACCCGCGTATAGATCTATAAATATTCAATCATGATTTGCAGCGATTTCAAACTTAAGTTATACCCAGTTTAGAACATTACTTGCGTCAGTATACAGATCTAGAATAAACATAATCAATCATATAGAGATAGTTCATTTCAAACCATTTGATCCGATCTATCCTTAGATCTTGTTCTCCATCAACTTGTGAGATCCCTCCTTAGCTTAGATCAAGCAACCCATAACCTGCATACTGGATCTCATCCTTCATCAGATATTCAAGACTTTCTCCATGCTTTTGCCTAATGATCTTCTTCTCCTTTTATAGTCTTGGGCCTTTCTCAATACCATGGTCCAAAACCATAACAAACCAATACCATCAACTCAATACTAGGGATCAACATGTCTGTTGGGATGCCATGGTCCAAAAACTATAGGTTCAAATTCCAAGGACTAACCTCCATGGACCAAAGGTATGTTTTCCCACATGTACGCGCTTTTTCGTTCATGGAAGTGCGTGCATACGGATACGTGACTTCTGATCAACAATCCCGCGTGTATACGCATTTTTGTATATAGATAACTTGCGAGTATAACCTGCGTGTATACCCTACTTGGTATATAGCGAACCTGCGTATATACGCGACTTGGTACATAGTGAACCTGCGTATAACC
>APFE031130883.1:50693-81664 GCA_000404065.3 Pinus taeda
TGCTACTAATGTTGCACTTCTGTACTCTTAGTGGATGTTAAATCAAGGAGAGATAAATCAATTGTCGCTTGAAGCTCACGAGTAGGACTAGTTATAAATGATACTTTTATCTCTTAACCATTTCTGCTTATGCGTTAAAGTGATATTCAGTTTTCAGTTGTTTATATATTACAGCATGAATGTCTGAGTTATCATTTGGCACTTTTGTACGGTGATAACTATTTTTTTATGTTTAGTGTATGAATAGCTTATTTATGCGATAAGTTTTCACAACTGTTTCATCTAACTTCTTATACAAAGTAGTTCATCTTCATCGAATTCTTTTCTTATGATAGCTGAATGATCTTTATTACCAATTATTGTTTGAAATCTTTTTAGATCGCATAGAAGAAAGATCACACCCCGGGTTAGCATAAATTTCGATGTTTTTCTATTTATTAGAATACAATAGCATAGCATTAGATTAGATTAGATAGAAGTATTCCATTTATAACAGAAACACCCATCTTTCTCACACACACACATTGAATTGGGAAACTGGTCCCATATCCCCAGTGGGACCCGCTATACCAAACAGATAAGGAGCTGCCAACCAAGGTCCGGACCGGGCAGGTATCCCCCTTGTTGTCAACCCGATTTTCGGGGCCTTCAACACTTTCCTCCATCAGATAATCTGCTCCAACCCTTAGTCCATTATTCCTACCCTTCATTAGCCATACTTTTCCCACCTTGCCCTAATTTCTACATTCTTGTGCATCATCGCCTCCTCCATCGTCGAACAAATACAATCGCTCCTTAGCCTCATCCACCAGGTCCTAGACCCCTTAACATCATTATCCAACCTCCATTTCCACTTTCCCACCATTTTTCCTCCATCAACCCTCCAAAATCCTCTTTTCGGAACATCCTATAGAAAATTACAGAACATCTTGTAGAAATTATAGAACATCCTGTAGAACCCCTGCAGACTTCCTATAAAAGCTCACGAATGAGGTTTCTTGATAGCCAAACTCTGTGAAACTCTCTGGAAGGGTGTTAGGGACCCCTTAGGCCCTCTCTGATCCTTCCTGACCTCTTCCAATCATTTCCTCTCGCTGATCCACCTTTGCACAGTCAAAAACAGTGAAAGCACATGCATGATAATTCTGACAACTTATTCAAAAATACAAAAAGATGTTTTCTTCAGATAGTGATAACTTAGACACATGCATTTTACATTCCTAGAAGTCAATGGAATCTTTTTCAGTAGCTTGCATCCTCTTTTTCACATCAGTAGGGCTACCTGGTAAAATTAGGGTTTGCTAGGGTTTGCATTTCCTTTCAGCTTTTCAGTTTCTTTCCGCAAGTAGATTAGCTTCCTTTAAGTTAGCTTTCATCCATCAGTTAAAAAGCTTCTTCTCAGAGGTCATAGAAGTTGGCTTAATCCCCTAGCGGACTTGTGCCAGCTGACCAAGTGACAGCGGCGGCAAGAGCTAGTACTTGTGCATACAACACCCTCGCTTCCAAGTTTGTTACGAACAACCGAGTTGATAAAATTAAAGAAGGGAGTCCCAGGAGTTGCAGCATTATTGCTGCAATACTGGGGCCCACCACCAAGCAAAGGTCTAGCTTGGTAAAGAATTGAGCCCCATTTAGTTCATCCAACAAATCATCAACAACCAGGAAGAGAAATTTATCTTTGACCATCAGCTTGTTGAGGGCCCTGAAGTCTGGACACATACGCCATTCCCAATCTTTCTTGAGCACCATGACCACATACGATGAATAAGGACTCATGCTAAGACAAATGACAATGTATTCCAAGAGTTCGTTGATGATTTTTTCAATTTCATTATTTTGGGTGAAAGGGTATCTATATGGGTGCACATTTGGTGGTTGTGCCCCTGGGACCAAAGTAATGTTATGATCATGTTCCCTTCTCAAGGGTGGAAGCTCATGAGGTTTGTCAAAGACCTATCAATGGTTTTTTAAGACCTATTGCATCTTAGGATGATATGAAGAGAAGTGGGCTCAAAGGCTTGGATGGCATTAAATTGGGTGATAACTCCATGGTGGCCCTTTCTTAACAACTTTTCCATCCGATGCGAGCTGATGATAGAAGGAGCACCTGCCTGGAGTCTGCAGAGGGTATGCATGTGCTCAATCTCCTTAAAGCTCATATATAGCTCTTAGAAATTCATTGTGATTTCGAGTGTGCGGAGCCATTTAGCCACCAAGACAATGTCACACCCACCCATGTTGATGGAAAACATGTGGGTCTTTAGGTGGTAATCCCCCATCTGAAGTTTGGCATTTTCACAGTGTCCACCACATTTCATTGTCCCCTCATCAGCAATTTGGAGCTGGAAATTAGAGACTACTCTGACAAAACAATGCAATGCTTCTGCGACTCTTTGATGGATAAAATTATGAGTGCTGCCGCTATCAATCAAGACTACTATAGGGCGATGTTTAACAAAACCTCTTATTTTGAGAGTTTGGGGAGAAGAAATGCCTGCCAAAGCATGGAGTGAGATAATTGGTTCTTCTGGTGTAGTTGGGAGCTCATTGTCCTACTGGTTGTCCTCATCTTCCTCCTCTGGTCCCTCAGAGGGTGGGGCTTCCTCAGTAGCGTCAATTTGAAAGAATTTGGGTTCCTTGCATTTATCACATGAGGAGTATTTGTCATCACAGTAGTAACAGAATCCTTACTTTATTTTTTTCGCCATTTCTACTGGTGATACCTTTTGAACCTTAAGTGTTTGGGTAGTGCTCGAAGCCTGGGTGGGGCATCCCTTGGCTATGAAATTTGGATGAGGCGACTAGGCCGCTAACATGCATGCCACTTCACGAGACATCATGTAAGCTACCAACCATGTGGTTGGGCAGTGCATCAGCACATGGGATTGTATGGCATCTTTGAGACCACTAATAAAACATTCCAAGTAGAATTCATCTACTAGACCTCCTGTACAAAAGGCTAATGCTTCAAAGGCTTCAATATATTCTTGTACTGTGCTTGTCTATTTAAGCTTAGTAAGATGACCCAAAATGGTAGATTCATGATCAAAGCGATCAAAAAGGGTTTTTGAGAATATCTTCCAAGTCATTGGCCTTGCATAGCATCGTTGATGCCACTGCCACCATTGCCATCTTTCTTGGTCCAAGCAAAGGCTTCCCACACTTAGCTTAGTCTCATCATCTCTGATGTGATTCAATGTCAAATATTTCTCCTTTTGTAATAGCCATATGGCCGGATGAGAGCCATCAAATTTATACATGTCCAGCTTGGGTGGTTGACGGTGGGACTGTTGGTGGTTTCCATAGAAGTGAAGAGAATGGCTAGATTCAACCTCATGGTTTTCATTAAAAGCATATGTGTTCGATTGTAACCCCGACTTGCCCTTTATGATTGCATCACTTAAGCACTAGATCTGCTTTGTTAAGTCATCCAACTTTTGTTCAAGGGTGTCTATCTTCTCATTGGCCATAGCTTGAGCTCTAGTTTGTACCATGCATAGACTTGATGCACTTGTCTTTACTGGAAAAAAAAATTGGGACCACCCAAAAATTTGAAGCTAACAAGTGAATGGTACCACCTTGCTTAGCTCGTCGTCCTAAGTCTTATGGGATAAGTCTCCTATAAGAATCTCGGGAGGGCCTCTGACATTTTTTTTTTTAACTCACTTAGGAATACTACAGTAGCCAATTCTCAGAAAAGTTAATCATGACGAATGTCCTACGAGAATCACCCCAACGTATAGGAGCCATAAGCCTCCCTACACAAATAGTCAGATCTGTCTGTGAAACCCTCAACTGCTGAGTGTGAGTAGGAATGTGGCAGTGACTGAACCCTGCTACTAGATCTGAATGGCAGATCTGATTGTTGCTACTGTGACTAAACCCAACTTGCTAGATCTGATCTGGAAAATAAGACGATGGGTGATCTATAGAGAGACAAGGGAACTATGGTCTCAAGGAGTGTCAGGTGCTACAAATTGCAATATACATAAGGGTCTAATAGTAGTACTTGGCCTAGTCTTTCAGGGCACTACCTAAGGAGGATCAACTATACCCTTAGCTGTACTACCTGACTACCCTATCGTATGCACGAGTAATCTCCCTGAGTGTTGTTCTTGGTGTACTATAGTAGCAAGATGGCCAACATTTTATCTACGGTGAGGTTTTAGGTGAGCCTAGGGGGCTTTCGATATACCCATACGGTATGTGGAATACAGTCCATGTGCGGTTTTGTCTAATGCGCTACTACTTGAAGGGGTACCCACAGGGGTTACAAGGGAGTCCAACAAGCATGACCACCTCTTGTATTTCCTGCATGCATGCCTCCCCAAATCCATAGTTTTATGCACTCAATGATAGATCCCATGGTTTAAAGATCTCAGAACATGTCTCTAGCCAAAAACAATTCTGCTAAAAAAGGAGATCTCATCGGCCTTAGAAAGTGCTCTAATACCATTTTTTTTCTCTTGACCTGTGAGAAGATACAAGAATACCAAATATGCAAATAAATATAACCTAGAACACAGAACAATGAGAAATAACAACATGTATTTTATTATTCAGAAAAGAAAGCAACGTTCACTTACCTTTTCAAGGGGGCAACCTCCAAGAGACCAGGGCTCGATTACAAAATAAGACACGATGCTCATGAGTGGGGAGTCTCCTTCCTTTATATAGGATTCATACATGCAATACCATGGGTCAGTACCATGGTTCTTGTTAATACCATCTATCTAATACCATGGCCCATTTGCAACTAACTATTGTCCCTTCTTTAAATGCAGGTCAACCACTTACAATTATTAATATGGGATTTATTGACTCTTTACCTAACTATAACTATGACTCAACCCTATTACATAAATAAGGGGGTTAGGGTTGGACCCTAACATTGAAGGGCACAGTTTCTTCTAGAGCATAAATTTGTCAAAAAAAAGTGAAGACACATAGAAGAGGAATTTTCACCTTAGGTGACTTTTCTCACCAAAAGTTCAAATTTTTCACTTGCTAGGTAGGAGTTCAGTGCTACGCATTGACTAGAGGAGTCAATACGATAGTTTAGGTGAGATGGCATCACATGGGCTTATAATTCAAGACAGGTTGGGAGCTTCCAACTATGTCATATGGAAGACCAAAATTTTAGTTCTTTGGTACGAGTATGATCTCGAAGCTTACATCAAGAGTGTTATGTCTATTCTCGTGGACAATGATCAAAAGAATAAGTACAAGGATGAGCAAGGAAAGGTTAAGAGGCTCATACTGGAGGAGTTCGAGATCATTTGGTATCAAACTTGCAAGGAAAAGATATAGCCTGAGAAATGTGGGAAGCTTTGTCTTCACTGTATGAAGGTTATTCTTAATAATGGAAGATGTACTTAGAAAGAAAAATTTAGCATACATTGGTGTAGAAGGGAGAAGGGGTTAACTCCTATATTCAACATCTTTAGGACACCAGAGACCAACTTGTTATAGTGGAGTCTCCTCCTTAATTTACTGTGATGGTAAGGATGGCCTAGAATGGAGTCTCAAATGAATGGCAAGTCTTCGTCAAAGTATATTGGGAAGAGAAAGACTACCTTCATGGGAAGAGATGTGGGGAACCCTTCAATATCAAGAATTAAGGAGGGATATTGTTAAGTTCAACGTCAATGGTAGTAGTGGGAGTGGCACGAAGACCAAGGAGGAGCAAGAGAACACAACTCTAGCATCAAAGGGACAACAGAAGAAGAAGTGGAAGAACAACATTTCAAAAGGGAAATGTTTTAGATGTGGAAATATGGGACACTTTGCATCCCAATGTCCTTCAAAGCAAAGGGATAAGGATGAGAAACATGATCCTAAGGTTGGTCCAACAAAAATTGACAAAGATGAGTTTGGCATGAGTGCCCATGCATCTCGAGGAGAGAAATGGGGCGATATTTAATTGTAGTTGGGAGGAATATATGTGGGCAGGATCCTTGAGAAACCCACCTCTTGGACCAATTCCTTGCTATGTGAGCCTGAGATTCAGCAGCAGTGAGATGGACTTAGTGTCAAATGATGTAGTGGGTTGTCTGGAGAGACATATGCAGTAGCCTGAGACCGGAGACTAATTAGCGCAGAGCAAGGTTGGCAACAATGCAGATGACATAGTGCAGAAGTCAACAGCAGCGAAAAAGATTCAGAGGGTTAGAGACTAGTAGCACTCAGATTCAAACATTCACATGGTATTATGATAAACATAGTTAGTTCAGAAATTTTGGATGCCTTTCCTTTTCTGAGCAACAAAAAATGGAAAATGACTTAGTGTAGAGCTAGCAGTGGCAGTGTTAGTAGTAGATATAGAAGAAGTTGTAGTACAGATGCAACGGTGGAAGTGGTAGTGTCATGGCAATTAGTACAGTAGCAGCAACATCACAATGTTGGTGGCAACAACAGTGTGGAAAGGAGATGCTTCAGACACAAATCAACATGCAGTTCGACATTGTTGCTAGAGCACTTTCCTCGCTAAGAGGGAGTGTTAGTTTTTGGTAGCATCAATTGTGCTCTAGCAATGAAAATTTTTGGAGAGGCTAAGGCACATGAATTGTAAAGAACCTAAAAATTGTTTGTTGAAATTCCAGCTGGATTCTATTTTATTAAAATAATTAATATTTTTGATGGGGTTCCTAAGTCTAAACTTAGGAAAATTAAAGTATTAATGGCTATTAATCAAAATATGGGTGAGAATGTTCTAGAAAGTGGATCAAGCCAAGTTTTAATCTTAGCGATTGGTTAGAGACTTAATCTTGGCCATTGAAGTCTCAATGAGGAAAGTATAAGAAGGAGGTTTGGGGTTCATTCAGAAACACATAGAGAGAGAACGAATTGATCTGTAGTTTAATTTCTAGGGCTAGGAAGCTGGGAAATTCAAACTAGGTGATCACTCTAGAAGAGAGGGGTAGGGATAGTTCAGGAATACTGGTCAGATAGGGGGAGAGGCACTAGTGGAGGTAGTGAAGCATTTAGAGTGACTGATGTTGGGCTAGTCCGGGCCCACGCTATCTTGACACAAAGCCAGAAGGGCTAGCACAAAAGTAAGGCTGCCTTCACAGAGAAATTTGGAATTGTCGGTGAGCTGTTAAAATAGCTGAGAGGTTGATGCAGAAGCTCCATAAGTTAGAAGAGACATCACAGAGTTCATGCAAAGCCTGTAAGGCTGATGCAGGGCAAGCGTAGTGATAGTCGGGGTTATCCAGTTCTTCTATCAGATCAACTAGAGACTGCCAGGTGAAGTGAGGTAATCTCACTTAGTTTTTGGCCATTATATTTTTCTCTATAACTAGATTTCTGGGAGGACATATAACATTATATTCAGAACTACTGCTTAATAATATAAAACCCTCAGAGTTGTTGCACCAATTTTCCCGTATTGGGTTTTTCTGGGGACTATTTTGCAAAAAAAAAATGGTGTCCTATGTATCTTGTTCTTTTCTCAGTTTCTTGTTTCATATAATCGAATTAAATTGGTGTAGGCTCGAAAAGTATTTTACTTCAATATTTTTTAGAAAATAACTTGATAATATACTAAAATCAATTAGGAAAAGTAAATTCAGTTTTGTTGCAGTAGAGGTTCCTTGAGGATAGGAATTTTCACACAAATTAAATCAACACTACATATGACAAGGGTTCCTTCAGCTTGTATAGCTCTTGATGTATACCTCTTGAGGGACTATGGGACCATCTTGAGGTGGCTAGGTGCCTAATATTGGATTGGGATGTCGAAGTCCTGAGGGATCACAAGAACATTGAAGCCTAGGGTTCTGTACCTTAGTGAGTGTGGAGGGAGTGTCCCAACCTTGTGAGATGTCCAGAGTCATTGAGTACTAGGACCGGATGCCTAGCTTGGGGAAGATGAGGTCTAAGCCTTTGCATGAGCATTTGGGCCAACCTTGGGCTATGGTATAGATTAAAGAGGCTTTATTACTAGTTCTAAAAGTTGGTAAAAAGGACAAAGATTCCTTTGGATTTCTAGGGTGTTGTGTAACTTTTCATGTCTGCTGGTATACTATTTCCATAGAGGGTGTAGGGGAAATGTGAATAAATAAATAACTAAATAAAAAAAATGTTAAAGGATTCAACTTAATTTAGGACAAAGTTCATTAATGAGGGGGAGTATGTAATGCCCCGTACTGATGATGATGATGATGATAATAATAATAATAATAAATAAATAAATAAAATAACATTAATATATAAGTAAATAAGTAATAAATAAAATATAATAATAGTAAATAAATAAAATAGTAAAACAAAGGTGGATATATATATGTGAGTAAACTATAAAAATAGTAAGAATAATTACAATAAGAAGAATCAAATTAAGAGAAATATTGAATTAAGTAAAACTTAAAAAAAAGAAATAAAAGTTGGCATTTTGACACATGGATTGTGTTCACACGGATCCCTTTGCAATCCCTTTCCATTTTTGGAACCGTTTATTATATTTAATGGAAAAAAAGGGAGATGAGAAGAAATATTCATTCCTTTCGAAGGAAAGTGTTGTGAGACAAAGGATTCCCTCGTAGTAGTAGTTGATTGAGGACTTACAGGTGTCGAGCTGTAAAAATATTATGTGCATATGATCCTATAGCTGGGTGGAGATTTGTCCCCAAAAAATTGTTACGAATAGCAAGATCTAAGTAGCAGTACAACTCTGAAGTCACAAGTAAGGTATATCATTGCTACAGGTAGGTCTTCTTTGCTCATGGTTTTCTAAAAATTCTATGCTAACTAGTTGAATAATTGGGTGTTAATGATTCGTAGCATAAATTGATATAATTAGTTATGTGTTTTAATTTAGGGTTGTTACACTATCAAGTGAGACCAAGTTGGACTATGTGGTTTTATCTCAATTGTGCAAATTCTACAATATTATCTATGAAATATCATATCGTGTCACACAACTGTTGCAAGAAATCATGCACAGTTAGGAAACAAGTTATAATTTTCCTGCATAGTGGACTTCTGCTAGTAATCGAACTCAAATTCCTACAAAAAGGTAACAAAATAGTGTATAGGAGATCAAAAGTCTTACATACAAATAAATGTCAATAAGAAAAAAATATAAAATATGGAAGGAAATGAGAAAGAAAGTAGAATCTAAACCCAAGACAGTTTTCATTCCTATTGGTGGTTATTTCCCTCAAGCACATATGAAATAAATACTTTTTTAATTCGTAACATACAACAAGTTGATTGTTAGTTAGAAACTAGGCAGGATCCATAATGCACAAAATAATAGAAATGCAAAAATACTTTCATGTAAAGTAAATAGAAAATAATACTATTTGATAAACATAACCTAATAAAAGGAAAGAAATGTTAGTATTAAACACATTTTTACCACAACTTCACATCGTTCTGTAATTAGATATTGTTGGGTGTGGAGCCTGATTATCTTATGTATTCAAAGGTCTCAGTCAAATGTATACCCTAGGAAGACTGTACACCCCTCCCCCCTGGGGCGATCCCCCCTGGCTAGCAGGTCCGGGGGCCAGTGGTCCCTCGGCGGGGGTTCGGGAGCAACGCCCCCAAAGCTAAAAATAGATGTAAAATCTCCTTGTAAAAGTCTAGTAATTTCTAGTCAATCTGGGCCGTTCACTAGGCGGATGATATGACGGTAGAAGTTATGTTTAATTTAGGGTTTTTTGCCCTAGAAGGCAACCCATCACTATATATGAGGCAATTGTATTGCATCTATGTATATCTTCATTTTGAGTGAAGAAGAGAGAGGATATTGAGAGTGAAGAGGGTGTTACAGCAAATATGTTGTAGGTTGTATCTCTTCAGTTTGCTGGATAATATAATAAAAGAAGGACTGGCTATTTCTCCGTGGATGTAGCCCAAACTAGATGAACCACGTATATCTGTGTCTCTCTTATTTTATGCGTTTTCTGTGTTTGTATTTCTGCAATATTTTATGTCTTCCATTGCTCCGTAATATATAATTTTCTAACAGATACAAGGGGAGCAACTTAGTCTCTCACTAGGGATTGTTATTTATCTCATTCTCTCTCTCTCTCTCTCTCTCTCTCTCTCTCTCTCTCTCTCTCAATCCTTCGTTCTTCTACACAATAGTATCATCATAACCTTACTCTAGATGTCTCTTTGAATTCCTTAGCCTAGATTTTCTTTTATAGATCCCAATGGAGGAGATTTTGCACAAAAGTTTCTATAACCATTATAGATCACTTTTATGGAAAAAGCAGATCTTTTGGGTCAGTTTTTTCCTCTGAAAAAAAGGTAGGAATCCCAATGAGTGTGACAAGATGCCATCAAATTCACTAGTGGAGGCTTAAAAAGTGTAGACATAACTACTTAATGGATTTTCCACTGGTATTTGCACAGTCGCACGAGTTTACCAAAGAACATGCACATAGACCTGCGTGCCTAGTCAAGAAGCTAGGAGGTGAATGAAATTTTGATTTCTTCCTATCTATCCTTATATTTTAGGAATTTGTTTCACATATGACTTCTTTCTAGAAGTTTTGTGCCTATTTCTTTCATGCCATTGTGCTACTATCCTCTATATGAAATTTTGGGATAAAAAAGTATCTAAACAATTGGGTTAGGGTGGGACCCTAACATGCTCTCTCCCTACAATTTTTTTTTCCTTAAGGTTGAATATGAGGAATTTTTTGCAGAATTTATATCAATTCCCATGTTCTATCTTTTGGTTCCATATATTTCGACTAGAACAATACTTACTTCATCATCCATCAATGCAATTAATGCTCTTTAATATCTAGTACTGCTTCTCATGGGATTCAAATGGAATCTAATTCATCAAATTCTTGTAGTTTGTCTTACATTATGTAATTTAATCCCACAATCTTATTTAAACAAGAGACATAAAAGACGAGATGAATCATGGAATGGGTTGGGATATGTAGCTTATAGGCCGCCTAACCATTGTAATGAATGATATGATAAAAACCATAGAACTTGAATATTAGATTCTACGGAAGTGTATATTTGAAATATGTTTTTTTATAAGGTTGTGGAGGAATACTTGATCCCTTTGGAAGGAATTTTTAAATACATGTTTATTAGATTATAGTTCCATAAGATTTTGTGCCATAAACATGATTTCCTTAATGATATAATCAATGGATTATCTAGTTTGTAGTGATATGTCTACTACATTAACCTTGGATATTATCAATAGTAACATAGCATGCCACTAATATGGGTTTTCTGCCATAAACAATTTCATATGGTGTCATTTTAATATCTCCATAATTAATAATATTATGCCACCATTTAGAAAAGGGAATCGATTGTTCCCATTGGTGTAACTTTTGAGAAGAAAAGCACCTCAAATAGGTTTCTAATCACTTCTTGGAAACTTTTTTTGAACCTCAATTTGGGGATGATATGTAGTATACATGTTCATCTCTACACCACGAATTTTATATGGCGCTTGCTAAAATTTATTGGTCAATTTGGGGTTCAAATATGAGATAACGGAAGTGGGCATACAAATTAGATTAAATATCTTATCTATGCAAAGTTGGAAAAATAAAGAAAGAGTTAAAATATTAGATAGGGAATAAAATTGAGTAGCTTTTTAAGGATATTCAACCATCACCATGTTGTCTTATTTAGTTCGCACTTTTTGGAGTCCTGCAATAATGATCCATTGAAATGCCTATCCATATTTGTGTTGCGATTGGTGAAGTTTGTAATTCCCATGGGATATTCACCACCTGTCCCTTATTTATTTAGTAGGCATCATATGATGCTATGAAATACATAATATCTATTTTTCATTCCATCCCAAAATAATGAACTCTTAGTTATTTGAGAAGTTTTAAGAAAACCAGATTTACCTCTTGTTGGTGATGAATGTAGCTCTTTTAAGCATAATTGTTTTACGGTCAAATATTTTTCTAGAATAATGCACCCTTTATATTGAAATACAAATTTTTACCACATATAAATTCTATCTAAAATTGTTGAATGAGTTTCCGTAAAGTAATTTTTTCTAGCCCTTTTCTCTAGGAATCCTGAAGCCGCACTAGACTTGGTAATGATAAGGAAATGAGTGACCCATCCTCATTGAGTTGTCTATATATACCATCAAAAAAAACATTATAGTTATGCTTCTTACATTAAATCTCATAATCATATCTCAATATCTTAGTGAGCCATTTATGTTGCTTTAGTGAAGAAACAAATTGCTCGATAAAGTATTTCAAAATATGATGGTGATTCTTGATTTGAAATTCCTCCCTCTAAGCTATGTTCAGCAAGTCTTCTAGTCAATTAAGCAAAGTCTTCATTCGTCTCTCATATGTGGATATTGCCAATTAAGGTCACACAATTTATTAATACTGAAGGCCAATGCACACCCTCCTTGCATTATTGTTTCTCCTACACCTCTACTTAAGGAATCACATTCCAAGACAAAAGTTAATCATTGTTAATCATATAGTAGTGCACATGATATCCTTTAGAGAAATATTCTCTTGTGATTTTTCCTCCCTTTAGAAATATGCATTATTTATAGGGAGTGACATTATGGGAGATGTAAGTTTTCCAAAGAAATCTATAATTTCATGTTGTATAATTACTGTCCCCTAAATATCTTACATGCTTTTGGATGTGGTTAATGTTTAGTAGCCACCACTTTCATGGGATCATCTCATACTCCCTTTTGAATTATAATGTGAACTAAATATTAAGTCTCAAGAGTTCTAAAAGAAAAGTTGGATTTCTTCACTAATAATTGGTTTTATCTCAAGAATTTCAAGGAATTATCAGTATGATATATGTGTGATTCCCAACTTTTATTGTAGATAAATATATCATTGAATAATACGTAGAAAAATTGCATACGAAGGATTTGAAATTATTCTTCCCGAGGCTCTATAAGATGGATGGAGCATGCTAAAAAATATAAGTCATCACTAGAAATTTATAATGACCTTCAATTGTTTTTGACATTGTATTAGGGATGTTTTTTTATATGATCGTAATTTGGAGGTATCATAAAGATACAACAAGATTAGTGAAAAAATTCACTCCATGAATGTAGGAGATCATCAATAATTGGCATGATAAATTTCTCCTTCATCATCAAATTATTAAGAGCCATAAAATAATGAAACATGTGCCAAGTTCCTTCCTTCTTTAACATCAAGACTACTAATGATGATTAAGAGATTGTATTGGGATGTATGACCCATGCCTCAAAAAAAAATTCCGAATGAGATTTTCTATTCCATTATTCTGTTCAAAAGAATGTCGATAAGAATGTACATTTGGTGGTCGAGTTCCTACAATTAGGGGAAATTCATGGCTATGATATCTCTATGATATCTCAAAGACCCAATGATGTTTCTGAAGGAATTAGAGCTAGAAATTTAGTTAGATATCTTGTGTTGGATTATCCATAACCTATATGGAATTAAATTGAAAAATAATGGAAAAATGGTATTTCTTTCATAGATTATACATATGATTAGAAATGACTATTTTATGGGAGTCTGTTCACAGTGTGTACATATACCTCCTTACTAAAACTCATATAAATTTCTTTGAAAACCATTGCCACTAGTTCCAATGTGTGTAGCAGTTTTAGATCCAATATTGTATCACAAAAACCCATATCAATGTATATAGATGGTTTTTTACTTCATAATATCCCATATATATTTTTATGTGTTCACATAAAACCCCACATTTTACCATACCTCCATCAGTGATCATCATTTGAAAGTTGTGAAATGGGTGTACAAAAAAATGGGTTTCTTCAACCACTCTAATGTGAATGAAATTTTCATTATTTTCACTATCAACTATGCCTATATATTTATAGTACTTGATGTAGTCCATGAGTTTCAAATCTTGTGTCATTGAAATTCTTGATAATGCATGCAGAGAGATTAGGGGTTCTTCACAATGAAAAGGAGGTTTAAGTTCTTCATAGGTCTAAGTGTTGATTCCTCCAACTTATAACTTTGGTGCCCCTTTTAGATTTACTTCAGTTTGGACCCTCATATCAAGTTGGAAAAAATTATGTTCCTCACACTTATGAAATACAACATATTTCTCATTTCCATTATAATTCAATCCATGTCTTTGAGTCTTTCATTTCTGTTGGAAATAATATTTGTACTTCCAATGTAGGAGTGGATGTTTTTATTATAAGATTATGTTAGGGAGGACAAGTGTAGAGAATGAAATATAGATTCTTTTATTTGTGCACTGATTATAATCTCAACTTCTAGTTCCATCTCAATTACATCTAACCATGTAGCAAGATGTTGCATTCTATCTTCTTTTCAAACCACCTCCTTGAGGCCACTAATGTTAAGCGCTATATAAATGCCACATTAACACTAAGTACCCATATTAAGCCTATATATTGAGTGATTAAATTTCTATTATTATATTGTTATGTAGGCTAGAAACCCTCATGGTCCCATTTTATTATAGTTGCACCCCTTGTTAACTACACATATACACACTAAGGAGGCCTAGTCCTAGAATCACAAAATATTGTCTTATACATTGTATTCGTCATCAAAGGATGTCTCGCCATTAAAGAGGACTATAATTATTAGTTTCTTATAATTTTAAACGAACAAGGTTCATAACATTTGGAATCAAAGCTCATGATCGTAGGTTTTTGTTGCTTCACATAGGTCATTGTGGAATTTTTGCTATAACTTTCATTTGGGAGGTTTCATATGGTTAAACTTTGAGAATACTTATAATAATTATTGGTTAATAAGCAATTAAAATTTAAAATCTTAATTCACTGAAGGTAGGTTCATGAATGCATCTAAAATCATTCTCAAATAGGTCAGTTCAACATTTTTCTATAAATATTTTTCCGGGAGAGTTCAAACTATAAAACTTGGATGTGTTGAGGTTAATTATCATTTTACATGAAAATAAAATTTCATATCTTGGTTCGCTATGGTTTTTGATATATGCTCTAAGGAAGTCTAAGTCCCTTAATGCTCCTCAAATCAATTTCAAATATGTTAGTTTTGAATTTTCATAGTAATTAATTTTGTCAGGTTTTAGAAAATGAAACTTGGATTATATTAAGGAGAACATCTAGTTTAAGTTTCAAAATTGGGTTCATTATTCTTTCTTAGTTATTCCCTGTGGAATTTAGGGTTGGTAAAAAATCCTGAAATAAATTTTAAAGAGGCTAGTCTGGTATTTTTACTATATCTTATTTTATTCTACTTTCAAATGAAATACTTATGGTTTCACGAGACATACATTAGTACCTCAAGTAGAAATTTTAGAATTATATTTGAATAATTGGACTTGTGGCATGATATACATGTTTGCTTATGGGAAGAGGAAAAACAATTGAAGGTTTTAGGAATGTTATCATAAATTTCATTTGGCACATGAAATTTTGGTCACACCTATGGAATTGTATAAAATACATATCGAAGTATTACAAACCAAAGTTTCAAATATTGAAGAACTCAAATATCAGAGATATGTCAAGAAAAACTTAACCATTCAAATATTCTCAAAGTTAAGGTTTTAAAGGTGCATAAATTACAAGTGTCCTAACTATTTATTCGTAGATCCATTTCTTTATTTTGGTGACTGCAAGTTTTGATAAAGAGGATTATTATTATTATTATTTTCCAACATGCCTCCAAATAATGCTACTGCTCCAATTAAATCTACTAAATGCTAATTGTTGACCCATGAAGAAAGTGAAGACATAGAGTTTATGTTATCTCAATTAGAGAAAAAATTTAATTAAATGGATGTTAGTATGTTCAAATTATTATATTTATCAAGTTCTCGAGTAACACTTAAAAGAGAAATGTAGAAAAGGGTTAATGAAAATAAGGAATAAATAATTAAATTCATGAATGTCGTGGAACATATTCTCTTGGAAAGGCTTCCTAAAAGGGATATTGAGATCCAAGGAAATAATGAAAACAAGGAGAACCATTTTGTTAATACTAAATCACCTATGGGAAATATTTTATTAAAAGTGGAGAGCACACTGTATTGAAACAAAAAACCATAATATTGAATTTTCAATGCAATATCTACATCATCAAGGCTTGAAGTATGCACCAAGGATCTACTACATTCTAAAGATTAATATGAGGAAGTTTGATGTTAATGATTATATAACATGGATATTTTATATGGATAAATATTTTCATCTACACCAAGTGACAACTTTACAAAAGGTGAATATTGAATCATTATTTTTAGAAAAAGATCAACATGTATATTATCGATGGCTTTGTGAAAGGAACATGATTCAATTATATCTTGGTCCATTTATGCAAAGGAATTAATAGAACATTATGGAGATATTAATAGAAATATATTCTTTAGTCAATTGATAATATTTGACAAAAAGGAATTGTTATACATCACATTCAACAATTCCAAAAGTTAATTCTTAGGGTAAAGAATATTTCCTAGGAAACTTTGTTAGACCTGTTTATAGGAGCATCAAAGGAAAGAATCGAAATGAGGTGTATCTCTTTGAACTTAAGTCATTAGAGCATGGTTTCAATTTGATAAGCAAACTTGAAGGTAAAAATATGGGCAATATAAAATGTGTTGCTAATAACTATACAAAAAATCACTCCCCCTCTCCTAATCTAACAAGTCTTACACTCCTCAAAAAATGGATGAAAGAGAAGAAAAGGAACTATGTTCCAACTCCAATAGAAAGTATAGTATGGGGTATAAATGTGGTGAAAATAAATTATTCTACACATACTGCGAAGGTGAAGAATGTCAGGAAATGGAAACTTCACAAGATCTAGAGCTAGATGAGACCACTCCAACAATATCTTATTAGTTAGTGGCTAGCATCAATACTCCATAAATAATCAACATAGAAGGATATATCAAAAAGAAAAATGTTACTATATTGATTGATTCATGTAGTACCCATAACTTCATAAATTACAAATTGGAAAGCACTCTTAATTTCTTTGTATATCTAGCACTAGAATTCCAAGTAATCATTAAAGATAGAGGTACCATAAATTGTTCATGGAAATGCCATAATTTGTTGCCTTGTCCCATGATTACAATTCAGATGGGTGGTGCTAATGTTGTATTATGGGTCCAATGGATATAATAATTTGGAACAATAGCCCTTAATTTCCAAGAGCTTTGCATACAAAATTTTGAGGAGGAAAGGAAATTGAGCTAAAACGTATCCAAGTGTTCCTTTTGTGTCCAAGAAGTGGAATATTTAGGTCATATTAATCACATTAAGGTGTTAAGGTGGATCCTAACAAAATAAAAGCCATGAGAGAATGGCCTATTTCCAATTCCTTTAACAAACTTAGAGGATTCTTATGATTGACAAGATATTACCATAAGTTTTTCAAGAATTATGGTCAAATAGAAACACCTCTAACAAATTTGTTGAAGAAGAACAACATAAACTTAGAAATGAGAATTGTAAATTGAAAACAAGAACTCTAGAAAAAAAAAAGCCAAAAAAATGAAAAATAGACCAAAAACAAAAAATGTTGATGCTGGAATAAAGTTTTGTTTTCAACATTTTTTAAACATGGGAGTAAAAACCAATAAAAACCAATTTTTGTTTTTTGAGGTACATTTTCAACAATTTTTAGCAATGGCATTAAGGATAAAATGTCATGACTCAGAAAACCCTTAAAATTTTTACAAATTTTCAACCATGGAATTAAAACCAAATATCATGACTACAAAAAACCTTTTTTCAACATATTTCAACCATAGGATTATGAAAATTTTCTATGACTATTTTTTTTAAATGAATACCTGAATGAAAAAGTCATTATATGAAATGTAATTTTTTTTTCAAATGCTAAAAAGTATAAGAGCTTCAAAATCTTAACCTAAGACAGTGTCACACATTGCAACAAAAATTTAAAAATAAACCATCAAATTGACAAGAAGTGTAGGCGAATTGAGCCATTTTAATGAAAGCTTAAAGACCAACCATTAAATTGACAAATTGTGGGGTCAGAATCGATACATTATAATGAAAACATTAAAATCAACTATCAAATTGACACATAATGGGATAGGGTTGCTAGTGGAGGATCAACACAAACCCTACAAGAAAAATTAAAATCAAACAAAATAGTAAATAAATAAAAATGGAAAATACAAAAGAAAATACAAATTAAAGCATTGAAAAAAAAAAAAAAACAAAAAAATAAAACACTAACAGTTTAAAATAATAACAAGTAAATAAAAAGATATACTAAACATTAAAAAACACTACTTGGGAAAAACAAAAAAACAAAATTAAATATTGAGAAAACTAAAAACTAAAACAAAAAAATTAAAGAAAAAAAGTAATAACAAAGAAAAATATATATTAAAATATAATCAAATTAAAAAGATGGCAAAAGAATATAAAAAATGACAATAAAAAAAAACAAAACAAACATAAAAAATGTGAAAGAAAACAAATTAATTTTAAAACGATAAAAAATTAAAAACTATGTAAAAAAACAAACGAATGAAAAAAATTAAAAATACAAGAAATTATTACTAAAATAAACTAAAAATTTTACAAAAAAAAATGATATAAGATATTTAAAAAAAATAAGTAAAACATCATTAAAAAAATTAAAATCATAAAAACTTAAAAAAAAAAAAAAAAAACAAAAATTAAAACAAAAAAAAAAAAAACATAAAAAAAATAAAAAATGCTCACCATGTCTCCCACCCACGGCCAACGGCCCTAGAGGTGGAGGCGTGATTCTCAGAATTGGGCCTCCATTGGTGGTCCCATTGGGCCCTAGGGCTGGCGTAGGAGGCACTACGTGAATCAAGCCTCCACCCTTGTGTGCCCATTAGGAAATAGGGGTGGGTTGGGAGGGGCTGCGTGAATTGGGCCTCCATCCCCATGTCCCAATGGGTCCCAAGGGGTGGAGGTGTGATTCTGAGAATCCAGACTCTACCCCCTAGAGCCCGTTTGGTTGTGGGGTGTGCCAGGAGGGAGTTGCATGCAACCCCTCACACCCCACCCTCGTGGCCCAACAGGACCACAGGGGTGGAGGCCTGATTCCTAACGCGCTCGTGGGGGTGGAGACCCGATTTTGAGAGTTGGGCCTCCACCCTTGCAGCCTCGTTGGGTCGTGAGGGTGGGGCCTTATCGGGGCAATTTTTGTTATTTTTTTAAAGCGTTATATTATATAACTTTTTTATGATTTTTTTTATTAATGGTTTATATTATATTTCAATATTTAATTTTTACATGTTTTTTGTTTTAATGTTTTTTTTTTATGTTTTTATGATTTTTAATGAATTTTTATTTTTTTTTAATTACCTTGTGCCATTTTCTTGTTTTTTTATTTATTATTTATTTTATAAATAATTCATTGTATTTTTTATGTTTAATTTAAGTTTTTTTTTTTTTATATAATTTTTAAAGTTTTTAAGTTGATTTTTTTTCTTTTTTACAATTTTATTGTGTTTTTTTTTTTCAATTTTATATATTATTTTTTTTTTTTTGCCATGTTTTAATTTGATTTAATTTTATATGTATTTTTTTTTTTATTAATTTTAAAAAAAATTGTTTGTTGTAGTTTTATTTTCTCAATAATTTAATTTTTCCTTTTTTTTAAAGTCATGTTTTTTTTTAAATGTTTTAATATATCTTTTTATTTATTTCATATTATTTTTTAAACTTGTGTTTTTTTGTTTTGTTTATTATCAATCTCTTTATTTGTTGATTTGATAACATATTTTAAAGTGTCAAAAAACATCCTTAAGAAACAACATTGATGCTTGTCAAAATCTAGATGAGAATTACCAAAACTTAAAAAACATATTCATACTTAATACATTAGAAAATTTAAAGTGTAAAAAATAAGCACTTTAAAAAAGGGGTTGATGCCTCATCAACACTTTTCAAAATGAACATGAAAAACATTAACATTTAAAAAAAAATGTTCATAAGAAAATTTAAGGGGTTGATGCCTCATCAACACTTTTCAAAATCGATATGAAAATCATTAACATTTTTAAAAAAAAGGTCCATAAGAAAATTTAAATTGTCTAAAATGTACTCCAAATAAAAAAAGGTGTATTCCGAATCAACACTTTCCAAAACCGAATCTTTTTTATTTGCTACCTCAGAAAAACGGGTAATCACATCAAGTCCCATTTCAAAATTTACGTTGTTGAAGGAAGAAATGTTTTTGACTAAATAATTATGAAAGTCTTTTGAATAACCTAAAGACGCTATGTGTGAAACTCTTGGAAACACCTAACTTCTCAAAAATCTTCAATTCCTTAGGCTACGACATTGGTCTCATTTTCATGCAAGAAGGATGGCTAGTTTCCTTTGAAAGTAGAAAAATTAAAGAAAATACTTACTCAAACCCATCTAGGAAAAATAAATATTGGCCATTCTACATGTAGTTAAAAAATGGCATCCATACCTAATACGCAGACACTTCAAGTAATTGAGGATCATGATAATTTGAAATACTTGGAGAAAATTCTATCTTCAAAAGAGCAACAAAAATGGGTCACAAAAATTTTCATCTATGACATTAAAATTACATACAAAATGGGAAAACAAAATATTGTGGCATATGCACTCTCAGGGAAAGAGGAAGACACAAATGGTTTACTATGCACTATTTTCATTCCACAATATGACTGGGTAGAAGAAGCAAGGATATAATGTGAGTAGGATGAGAATATATGCAAGGTCATTCAACAACTATAGGAGGACCCCACTGTAGTAGAAAAAAATATGTGGAAAAATAAGTTTTTATCATATCAAGATCACTTATACTTATTTAAGAATTATCAACTAAAATAGAAGGTCCTTTTAGAGTTATGCAATGCTCATATAGGAGGACATTCAAGGTTCTTGAATACATACCATAGGATCAATAAACTTTCCTTTTTGGTAATGTCTCAAAGCTGATGTGAAAATTTTGAGGTGCAATGTGTCATATGACAAAATAAAACTGGAGAGAAAATCAAGAACCCGGGGCTTGTTCATCCATTAGCCATTCCAAGCGAACATTGGGAAGAAGTTTTAATGGATTTCATTCTAGCTTTACACAAATTTGAAGGAAAGAGTGCCATTATGGTAATGGTAGATTGAATGACAAATAATTATGAATTTTTTTTCTCATCCTACTCAAACAAGTACAATGGCCAAAGAATTCATGGAAATAGTCCAAAAGCTACATGGAATAATAAATATTGATGTAAGTTATAAAGATCCAATTTTTGTTGGAAATTTTTGGATTACATTATTTTGTTGTTTGGGTACTCAATTGTATCACAACTTATGTTTCCATCCTCAACATGATGGAAAAACTAATATTATGAATAAATCTTTAGAAGTATATCTATGTTTCTTTGCATATGATAAACAAATGCAATCGGTCAAATGGTTGACCTTGGTATAATGTTGGTACAACACATCCTTCCATACATCATCAAAAATGTCATAATTTATGGAATTTTATGGGTATCATCTTCCATCCATCAAAACACAATGGCTCAAGAAGTATGGGACCGCATACGACAACAATAAGAGTTTCTTAAATTATTGAAAGACAACTTCGTTATGGCACAAAATAGGATGATACAACAAGAAAATCAACATTGTAGTGAAATGGAATTTGAAGTGGGGGGTTGGGTATTTGTGAGACTACAACGATATAAACATATTTCCCTCAAGCAACAAAATAAGTAAAATAAATTAACACCAATTTATTGCGGAACATGGAAGTATGGCTTACGAATTGGAGTTGACTCCATTTTCAGGTGCACATCAAGTCTTTCATGTTTCCTTCTTAAAGAAGATAATTAGTGACAAGATACCAATCCAAACTATTCTACCAAAGATTATTGAAGAAGTGAAAATAATCCTGTAACCAAAAAGAATCATGGAAACATGGAAATACTAAGAAATCAAGCAATTACTGAGTACCTCATCAGATGGAAGAACTTGTCAGTAGAAGAAGTGACATGGGAAGATGAGTTCTTCATGCTGAAGCACCCACATACACACAAGTTTCAAGGAAAAAACTTCTTTGAAGGGTAAGGTCATGTTAAACCCTACATATTGAGTGATTACATTTACATTATTATATTGTTATGTATGCTAGAAACCCTCATGGTCTTATTTTATTATAATTGTACTCCTCGTTTCCTATATATATACTAAGGAGACCTAGTTTTATAATCATTAAATATTGTCTTGTACATTGTATTCATTACAAAAGGAGGTTTTTCCCTTGAAGAGGACTATGATTATTGGTTTCTTATCATTTTCGAGGCACAAGCTTCATAAAAACTAATGAAACATTATTTATCGAAGGAATATATCAATATATTTGTATATATGGCTAGTTACTCAAAGGTTGTCCTAAAGTTGGTGACTAAACTTGCTTAGGTTAACTTGGTAATTAACCTTAAATACTAAGTATATCCCTTGAAACATGCATGGTTAACTATAATGAATGGAATTCATGTGATGTAGCCTAGATAGGATTTATTATTCCATGACCACCATTTTGATCATTCCAAATCTAAATACAAGGCCACCACCCTTAGATTCATTGTGTCGTCAGTAATCCTTGAGGAGAGAATTAATGTTCCATTTGGGTGTCCCATATTGATGGGATAGAACCATCCAACGTATTCATGTCCACCTTAGGAGAAAATTACCATATGTTATTATCAATTTCTCTATTTCTATGAAAACCTAAAGAGGGTTGTTGGTGGCTACATAGCCCCAGGTTATAACTTTCTTCCTTATGTAGGTCATTTTGCTAGGAGATCCATTGTTTTTCTTCCAATATTCCTTGAGCTAAAACACCAAAAAACTTATCAGTTAACATTTCTTTAGTATTGGATAGTGTCTACTAATTTTTCTACTCCTTATCATCCAACTTCTCTAATATCTCATTCAACTTGATTAGCTTGTACTTATTTTTATTCTTCTTCTCAATTAACTTCTTAAATTGTTTTTATAGGCTATCAAATCTATCTAAAGTAGTGTGGCTTGTCATATGGTTTGGGGAGGTGAAACAAGGTGATTTATAGGCATATGCCATGTGAGCTTACTAAAACAAGTTACCAAGTCTTAATGAAATGGAAGTGTTAAGTTGTTTGGGCCTTTGTTTTTGAGAAATTAGGATGTTTTGCGGAGGAAGAAGATGGTGACAAGTGGTGGAAATTGCCTTTGGGAAGTTGTGGAAATAACACCCAAGCAAAGGTAAGGAATTGGGGGAAGACTGATAGTTTTGGAGGAGTGGTGGGAAGAAGCATATACAACCGAGTGGAAAAAAAGCAAGGGCAACCAAGGAATGAAGACAGTCAAGAAAGGGAGAAGGAACTAGTGGTTCAGTTTGGTGTGCAAGAAAAGGGAAGAAGAAGATAAAAGGAAGAAACAAGAACTAAGAAGAGGTTTTTGTTATTGTTTTTGGGTTGTTGTGTCACAGTTATTCCTATTTATACTATTCTTCCTATGTTGCAAAGCTATGAGAATAACTCTGTGATTTTCCTTTTATAAGCTTGCATTCCACTTGTTAGAGTTATTATGTTGATGAATAAGTCACAAGCCTAATCTAATGTACTTTCCTTTATATTGATGAAGAATATTATTATTAGGATCATAGCGTATTCACTATGGGTTATTCCAGTCATTTAAATTTTTTATGTATGCACATGTTTGGGTAATGTTTCTGTTACAACATATATAGACTATTGCGATATGATTTCTTTGAAGAATTAGTCAATATTACTTGATCTCTATCCTTTTTTATGGTTTTCCTTGATACTGGATTCCAACCTCATTTAATTAAGGTTTTGACATGCTTAGGGTGGGACTCCTTACCCTTTCGAGGTAAGGTGAAACATTAGGGGCTTTTTGAGGTCTAAATGGGCTTCCTAAGGAAACTATAAAATAATAGTGGAAATAATAAAATAAGATTAGATTATATCATCAAATTTTAGAGGGAAAAAAGAAAAACTATTTTTTCAACTCGTATTTTCAACGTATCTCCCTATGGATTTACTCAAATTTCGAGCGGAAACACTCTTTGCATGCATAATTTGATTCCTCATCCAAGGAATACCCATTTTTCATACTTTTTATGGTTCATACTACACAAAAAATGAGAAATACATGAAAAAACATGATTGCAATCACATATTTCATGTATTTCTAATTTTTTGTGTACCAAGGTCCATCGAAAGCATGCAACATGGGTACTCCTAGGATGAGTAATTAAATCTTGTATCCAACGAGTACTCCCACTAAAATTTTGAGTAAAACCTTAGGGAGATAAGTTAAAAATACGAGTTGAAAAAGTAGTTTTATTATTTTATTTTTTTTTAATCCTTTTACCTTTTTACTCCAAAAACGGTGAATCATCCCCCATGGTTGACATCATCATCTTGAATCCTGTTGGTTCTTATAAAGTTTATTTTGGTTGTATATTTTTCTTAGGAAGCTCATTTTAGACCTCAAAATTCCCCTAATGACGTCAACATTGTGCTAGACTACATTGGAGCCTTGTTGGTCTCTGCCCCTGAACCCAGGGTCTTAACCCTATTTCTATTTCTGTGCCAACTAATGGTTCTGTCGTCGGGATGTGAAATTTAGAAAGAGGGTTTGGAATATTGTATCTAGGATCTTTAAGAAAGAACTATGACACTGGTGGGATGAGCAAGTGGACCAATTTGTTTCTCAACAATCTCAACTCCGCCGACAAACTTATGTGAAATTGAAGGACAAAATCCTATGTTCGGAATCAACGAGTGATTAGTATGGGATATTCTATTGCAAGTTTGTAGAAGAAATTTATAACAGGTTACGAATATTGCAGGTGAAATGAAATCCTAGTGGAGAAAACCCACCTCGTTGCAACTAGACTCAAGCAAATCTCATTACATCCTCTTGACATAGATTTGACAAGAGTGGTATATTTCTAGGTACAAACCACATTGGAAGGGTATATTATCAAATTTGTAGCATAAATACATCAATCCTTTTCAAAGGCTGAAGCTATGTTCTGACAGGGTTTCGAGGGAAGCTACTAAAAGAGGTTTCTCTTTGGATCAATTTTCTAATGGTAGAAAAATACTTGCTGGTGTTCCAAAGCCCAAACATGGTAGCGTAAACAACTAGTACCAGGGGAAGGATGTAAAGGGAGGGATGCTTCTATGCAGGGAACTATGAGACTATTAAAAGGATTGACGCAGATGACTCCCAGAAGGTGAAGGACCTAAGAGCGTAAAGGAGATCATGGATAGCGGAGAAATGGCAAGAAAAGCACCATACATATTATTAAAAGCCAATAGAGGGGACTGCACTAAGCATGAGTGGTGTTGAGATATTTGGAAGAAAGAGAAAGGATGGAAGGAAGCTCAATGGGAGTGGTAGAGATGACCACAACAGTCGTGGATTCGAAAGGTTATAGGGATCCACCCCCACTAGTGGAGATGGAGATGTTATATGGAAAAGGCCATGCAGGTTGAGAGGATGGCCTAGAAGATGACATGCATTTTGTTATACGGAAACTATTTGTTGAGGGCAATGCATCCAAAGGAACCAGCGATTTGCCTCCCTGAATATTAGGTAGTGGCTCCCCAAACCTTCCCTTGGTACTCTATAGAAACCGTAACAAGTTTATTTCTAGGTTAATCAAAACTATAAGAGTTCATAGTGTGAATGTTAATTACAAAACTAGTACTCGTAGTGGTGGAACTAGTAGCAGTGGTATGAGTTTACAAGTATATCTGCAACTGGGATCGCAAGGATTTGTGCTCTTACCATGGACTCAATAAAAGAAGGTGAGATCATTCACAAGGTATACCAAATTTTCTCCAAGGGGGAACAAAGATGTAGAACAACGTAACTATGTGAGGCCATCTAGAGAGCCCACCAGATGTTGAATAATTTTAAGCTAATAGAATTTCAGACCACTATCACCGAAAGGGCCTTGAGATGGTTCATAAGATGGTCATAGTTACAACATAATCGAACTATGGACAATGTTAAAATATATTTTTTACAAGAATTCAAACTTCCACAAACCGATCAGCAAGGGTTGTCCAAGTTGTGGGAGATAAAGTAGTCGGACAAAGAGACTACATGGGAGTTGATATAAAGATTTAACAATGATATTAGTAAACTAAGTTACCCAATAGATCTTAATCACCAGATGAATTTTTTTATCAAAGCATTGTTACCTCTCACCCATACACCATTGACACAACAAAAGATTGATACACTACAAGATTCTCTCGATAAAGGAACTTGGATAGAATCTATGGTAGGGTAGCCACACAAATACTTATGGGGAGAGACATCACATTATCCATGTATATTGGGTCTCCAACATCAAATTACAAGTCTAACAGATAAGTTAAAGGATTTTCAACCACCCTACCCAACTCGGTCGAATGTGTGGTCTAAAAATTTATTGGTGGAAGGCCATGTTACTACAAAATGTCTGAGGTTGTGGGGGGTCAGTACCATGTCAACACCAGGAGGACCACCTAGGCCTACAACCATAGTCATAGTCATGCAAGTAGGATCACAAGGTTTATATCCTGGGTGAAACCAACTGGAGTACTATGAAGTATGAAGGGGGTATGGAAACTCCCCTCGTCTGTGCCCAATACTAAAAAAATACTCCAATGTTCCAAATAACAATTATTGTGAGTTTGGTGCTTCTATAACTCACCACATCAACTAGTGTAGAGAAGTGGATGCTCTAGTGAATAGGTTATACCACTCCACCTTTCGAGTCAATGACCTTGCTTGACAAGGGCGAGAAGAAGGGGGAGCAAGGGGCATAAGGGAACGAGGTAGAGGCTTAGTTCATTATTACAACTGTGACCAAGAAGGGCATGTTGCATAGGATTTCCCGCTTCAATAATACCATGCTTCTCTCAGTGGATGGTTAATACTCATGTAATAGAGGATTTTCTAAAACTAATTGCAAAATGGGAGTGGAACAGGAAGAGGGGAGTGAACTTGATTAATGAAGAGCCAATGGTATCAAAGGAACCCCCCCTCTTGAATATTAATATAGTCACACGAGGAGGAAAAAGGACTGTGGTTGACTGAGGAGCCACGAACCAGCCAATGATTATCAGTCTGGACTCCCCAAAGTGCTCATATGACCCTAAGCAACAAAAGTAGCATTACATGGAGGAAAAACAATTATTTTATAATCTCACTAGAGTTGCAAGATTAGAGAAGGGACAACCAGAATTTCATAAAGATATGAACCCAAACCTATCATAATCAACAGTAGTTTGAACCATGTAAGAATGGTTTAGATTATTACTATAGATCATGAATGATGACCATATGCTAGGATAGTTGAGGAAGAGCCTGAAAGTGTCCATCCCAAAAAAGGAGGTTGAGGGAGGAGTCATTTTCGCTAACTTACCCAAAATATGCACTAGGAGAGTATGGAGGAACAAGAATAGAATAAACAAAGAATTTAGAATTGATGCTCAAATTGCAGGATTCTAGATCAAGGGCACTATGCTATATCTAGGCTCTGATGTCAACATTTAGCCAAGGAAATTTTGGGAAGCACTGGGGAAATCTCAATTGACATCTTCATCAATCCAGTTGTTAATGGAGAACCTAAATTGTATCCTTCCAATTAGGAGACTAGAGGATGTAGAAGTGGACATAGTGGGGGTGAAGACCCATGTAGATTTGGAAGTAATAGATATCATTGGGGAAAAGGATCCCTATAACCCAGCATAACTCAGGATAGACTGGGCATTTGAAAACTATGCTATAATTGACTTGAAAAAGTAACTAATGACTTTTGAGGTAGAAGGTGTTAGGGTGATTCAACCTCTAGACCTATATCAGGGACTGAGATTCATAAAACTAATAGATGACAAAGAAGAGTTGAGGATGTTATATCAACTCTATAAGCTAACAATAGGAAAAATGGAGGACTACATTAACCCAACAGTTGAAGGGTCTATTAGCTAGTGCAACATTTAGAGTTCAGAGGTTGGCTCATAAGTTGCTTGGGATGATTGCTAGTAGAGTGGATATGAGATCAACATTATATGTTGCACGACAATCTATCGGGTCAATTATATTGGAACTAAGGTAAGGGACATCCCTATATTTAATGGTACACACTTAGTAAATTCATTTCTCAACAAGATTGATGCAACTGTTATTGAAGAACATAAAATATTGTTACCAAATGTCGCATTACAAGTGACACTGACAAGATGGTGCCGAGTTCATAGTGGTTACCTATGGGATTGGGAGAAGATCAAAATAGCCATGGAAGTAATATTTAGAAATGTGGTGGAGTACCCTCAAGAGTTCGCTAAGTAGAGGGGGGACTCGAATCCTTGACAATATTTGGAAAATTGTAAGGACAGATGGAATCGGGAAGGATTTCCGAAGGAGTTCCAAAGGAGTTGTGGGTGCATGTGTTTGTACACACTGTGGGAACCTTTCTAGAAGTCTGGTATGTACAAGAGGAAATAAGGAGGAAGATGATGAACTGGGATAGCTTGGTTTATCAGTTTGTTAGAAACTTTTATTTCTTAGATAATGGCAGGAGGTTGATGGCATTGCAGGCTGTTAAACAGATTTTTCTCACAATAGGTGGATTAATGGAAGGGTGCATATACCAGAGGACCTTAAATCATCTCTATGAGTCAGGGTATTTGGAAGCTATGGAATGTGGAAAGGTGGAAAAAGAGCTAGATGAGGATGATCTAGAGGAGTTATGACATTGTCAATCCACAAAGCTGAAGGGGAAAGGAACATCAACAATGGACTTGTAGCTGATGTGCCACACTTAGTCCCATTGGAGTTTAAAAAGCATAACATAGGGACAGATGACAAACCAAAGTTGGACTCAATTGGAGATTATTGGGATGAAAAAACTACAAAAGAAATTTTCGACCTCTTGAGAGAATATGAATATTTTTTTCCTTCGTTAGTCACAAAATTGAAAGGGAAAGGGAGACCTAGGGGAGACGAAAATTGTGCTAAAACCATATGCAAAGCCAGTAAATCACTGGCCTTACAGATTGAACCCGAGAGTGAAGGAGAAATTAAATACATAGATAGATAAGATGCTAGCAGTAGGGTTTATATTTCCATTGGATGAGGCATAATGGGCGAGTCTAATTATAATACAAAACAAGAAATACACTACAAAGATATGGGTCTTGAGGGACTACCACATATTGAACAACACTTGTGTGCATGACCCATTTTGTACACCATTCAATGATGAAGTTCTATATTTTGTAATGGGGAATGAAGCTTAATCTTTACAGATGAATTCTCAAGCTATCACCAAGTCAAGATCGCAAAGGAGGATAAGCAAAAAATACCTTCACTACATAATGGGGATCCTATGCCTATCATGTTATGCCATTCGGTCTCAAGGATGTACCTAGAGTGTTCTTGATAATTGTAATTGTAGCCTTTAGATATTATATTCACAGGTTCTTAGAGGTCTACGTGGATGACTAGATGTTTTATAGTATGCTGAAGAAATATTCCAGTCTACTCAGGATCATGTTCGATCGAAGTAGATAGCTACAAATATCACTGAACTTGAAGAAGTGAATATTTACAGTCCCATTTGGCACACTTTTGGGCCACATAGTGTGTAAATAAGGAGTATGCCTAGATCCTATGAAGGTTGCAGTGATAGTGAATATGGACCCACTCGCAAATGTAAAACAACTCAGATCCACTTTGGGACATGTTAGCACTCCTTAGTGTCCCAAGGCTGAGAAAGGAAGATAAGGAGGTAACCTCAAACCAACTTTGGACTTGGTAGCTAGCCCTACCAAATCAGAGAGGGCTGTCTCTAAAAAAAGCTCACAACCAATGGAAATGATTGGAGAATATATGGCTTTTAGGCTAGTTATTTGCACAATAGGGTTTGATATAGGATTTGTTGGACATAAGCACTAGGTCTAAAACTAGGTCAAGTATCCCAAATGGTCAGTTGCAGATATAAAATGAGGCAAGGTAGGTGTAATAAATGGAACAAAGTAAATTTTTCATTGTAGTATGGTGAGGAGGAAAGAAGAAGCAAAATGATCATATAGGTATGAATTCATTTGCTTAAAAGAAAAAACACTTATATGAAAATCTTAGACAAAACAAAGCGTATTGATCATGAAATCTGCTTTAAAACATAAGAGATAAACACCAAACGAATATATATGGATGCTAGCAATACTCAATCATAAAATGCATAAATAAAACTATAAAAGGACAGTGCCACAAACCACATCACAAGAATCCCATAAAAAATAGTTGCAATTGTCTGTTATATTTCTGCAAGCATGTCTAGTACACTAGTCGAAGAGATGAGATTCAAGATTCCAACCCTATCTGTGAGTTCATTCTAACTACATATAGATGAAAATAAAAATTTCCCCTATTAGGGGTTGAATCCTCCTTCCTAGGAACTAATTACACAATCTTCTCTAACCATTGCAAAAAACTAGGGAGGTTAGATACCAATTCCCTTTTTACACTAACTGATTTCAGTTTAACTTTGAAAGCATTTAATTACATGAAATTCACTCTAACCATGATTAAAAAACTCAACTACATCAAGTAAAATCATTTAGAAACTAATTACATCAAGAAAAGTCAACTCTACACCATGAAAATGCAAAAAAAGGCTTCCTCCACAGATGTGCAATGAATGATTGTAGAAACACAACGTCTGGCAGTAGAAGCGCATCAAAAGTTTGGAAGGTAATTTGGAGGCCTTCCCGGAGGCTTTTTTGGCTGGAAATAGTATGGTTGGAAATATGGAGATGTATACTACACCATGGAATCATCAAGAATTGGAAAAAACTGCTCCAAACCATAGAAAAATTGTCTTCAAGTTAGACTTTCCAAAAGAGAAACAAGTGGTCTAAAATAGTCGTAGAAAGGTAAAAAAATAAGCACTATTTTT
>APFE031130885.1:0-30057 GCA_000404065.3 Pinus taeda
CTAAACCAGAGCCAGTAATCAAGTTTTTTCCATTGAAATATGTAAGTTGTCATGCACAGGAAAATTTTGATATATCAGCATGTATGAAGAAAAGAGGCTGAGCCAACTCAACGAAACTATTCGGCCACCACAGCAGCACTGACAGTCATAGGTGATAGGGCCAAAAAGCTACAGGAGGACAGAGCTGCAAAGACACGTCATTCATCAGTTATAACAAAGCGTTCAACCGACTCAGTGACCTCCAAAGGTCGAAATCTTCTGACAGAATTAAAGAGCATTTATGCTGTATTGAAAGCTGCAATAACTTCTTATCTGCTATTTCTGTATGAGTTGGTGAAGATATTTATTTCTCAGATGACTCAATGCCTGAGATATTTTGTATGAAACATTTCTATATATTCCCCCTCGCATGAGTTTGCAGGGGTTGGATGTTGTTGATGTCTCTCCTATAGTTCTTTTACTGTAAATTCTCAGAGAAGTAATACAAAGGCGGTGGAATTTCCAAAGCTCTGTGTTGTTTGATGCATTGTGGTGTTTAACTGAATGTTACAGGATTCCTGCATATTTAATGGCACAATAAGTTTTCCCTACAACTCTTTGTTATGTGTTTTGTTATCTTTTCATATCTCTTTCATGCTTCTGTGTTTTACAGTTGATAGCAAGGAAAAATAATAGATCCAGGATTTAATAACAGATTACCCTGAACTCAATCTAAGCTATTTATGAATGTTTTCTTCAGTTATAGTAATAAAGGTGTAATTCTTAAATGCTACCCTTTCACACTATATCTTTCATAGTGATTATTGTTTCAGGAATTCAAGTTTGCTCCTGAAGAATATATCTCTTTCTCACACCCAGCTTAGTGGAAAATTCTTAATTGCTTTTCACTGGTTGTTTACATTTCACCATCATAATTTCAAGTTTGTTTTATGAAGTATTTAAATGGCCCTGTAATTCCAGCTGCTCAAGCTCAAGATCTCAAAAAACCAGTAGCCACAGACTCCATTGCCCAATGGACTAACATTATCTGCAGATTTCCACTTTAGGTACAGAAAGACATCCTTCCAACCAAACATAAATCAAAACCCTTACTTCATAACTAGCCTAAAATCTCCACAGAACAAAGACAAACCTTAAAGAGAGAGCCCTCTCTGATTACAGTTGGGCTAGAAGCTGTAATCCAAAGATTGGTTAGTGGTTACCCCGGCCGTATTCCCTTGGGAGTCAAAGGGAACAACCTGGGTGTTAACACGACGTTTCAGAAGTAAAAAAAAAAACCCATTTGAGAAGACATCGCGCTAAATCTCGGGTCTAAATTTTAGAGCTGTTCATGCTATATTTTCGGAGATATGAACTGAGGATGTTGGTCCTTTTGGAGAATCCTAAATTACATTCAAAACAGGTGACCTAGGGAAAATCGTCATAACTTTCTCTCTGAGCATCAGATTGAAATTTCATAAGAAGGTAAATAAAGAGGACGAAATGTAGTTTCTTGTATATATTTTTCAGAGCCAGAGGTCAAAACAGGGACACGTGGCACGTCATACAAGTTCGCTCTACTGAATTAGTCTATAATTAGGTCACCGTGGGAGATTTGGAATAACTCTTCATTGGAGAATCCAATTGGGGTCAGACTGGTGGCATTGGAAAGAGGACACAGAGGAATACTACAGGTCATAGTTTCAGAACTTAACGATATGAAAGTATATAGTTACAGTCATTTCAAGATCGAGCTCCTAAAATCAAGAAAAAGCAAGATGAGGAAGTTTGATGGCAAGGATCCGGTAAATTGGATACGTCAAATGGAGCAATATTTTGATCTACATGGTGTACCACTGTTACAAAAGGTATGTATTGCATCTTCATATTTAGAACCGGATCAATTTTTATGGTATAAAGGGCTTTGTTCTCATAAAAAAACTTGTTACGTGGTCAATTTTCACGGAGGAAATGATAGCACATTATGAGGATACAAAGAGCAACACCTTCTTTAGAGCAACACCACAACAATTGGAAATAGTAAAAGGGCTTTGTTGCATATTGGAAAGTAAAATTATGGCAACAAGGAAGTCTACCCCTCACAACTATAAATATGGAAGTGTTGTTTCTCCTAGCCTTCCACAACCTCCTACAAGGGTTACACCACAACAATTGGAAGAAAAAAGAGAAAAATGGCTTTGTTACAATTGTGATAGCAAATGCACTAAAGGTCATAAGTGTACCAAGAAGAAATTATTTTACATAGATTATGAAGACGAGGAAAAAAAGGATCAAGAAACATCAAAAGAAGAGGATATACGGTGGGACCCCACCCCAGAGAAAGAAGAAAGGAATCAGACCATATCTTGTAAAGCATGGGCAAGAATTACCACTCCTCAAACTCTCAAGATAGAACGACATATCAAGAAGAAAAAGGTGCAAGAAGGTGAAATATCACATCGAGAAAGAAGAAATGAATCCAACCATATCTTGTAATTCATTGGTCGAAATTACCACTCCTAAACTATCAAGATAGAAGGACATATCAAGAAGAAAAATGTTCAAGAAGTGAAAGATCACATTGAGCATCAAGAAATGAATCTAACCATATCTTGTAAAGGATTGGAAGAAATTACCACTCCTCAAACTCTAGAGATAGAAGGACATATCAAGAAGAAAAAGGTTCAAGCAGTGAAAGATCACATCGAGCATCAACAACAAGTTCTCCAACTTTTAAAGGATAACGCCACTTCGGTGAAAAATCAAATGAAACAATAGGTAGATCAACATCATAGTGGAAAATGTTTTGATGTAGGTGATTGGGTATTTTTACTGCTACATCTCAAGCAAGCTATTTATGAGAAGGAAATGTTGGCAATACTACATGCACTTAAAAAAATGGCGACCTTACCGAATGGGAAGACTCTTCAAGGATGAGGATGTGGAAGCATTATTTTGTGCTATTTCTATTATCAAACCAGATTGGATAAACGAAGCAAGGGATGACTGGAAGAAGGATGAAGAATTAAGGCCACTAATTCAAAAGTTGCAAAAGATCCCAATTCAAACAATATTGCTAGAAATTGAAGAGGAAGGAAAAACATATTCGAACCTAGAGCAGTCACAGAAACAAGAACTAATAGCTACGAAATCAATCAATTTCAGAGGACCTCATCAAGTGGAAGAACTTACCCACTGAAGATTCCACATGGGAGGACAATAATTTTATACAAAAGCATCAAGAACTACTCAAGCGTTGAGGACAACACTTTTTGAAGGAGAGGGGCATGTTAGGCCCCTATAGTACTAGTGTAACCCCTTATTGTTATTAGTACAACCCACTTATTATATTGATGTACCCATGTAGTGCCCATATTGTTACTATTGTGCCCCATTGAAGCCCACTATTGTTATTATTGTGCCCTTACATTATTATTGTTATGTAGGCTATGATTATGTTATGACCCCTTAGACTCCTATATATAGAGAGGAGTTCTTTTCATTTGAATCATCGAATAATTGTTCATTTATGTAATGTAAAGGAGGTTGCCCCCTCGAAGAGGCTGAATTCTAAGGCGTTGATCTATCTTTTCTATCTTTTCCTGAGCCGGTTTCATAACACTATACTGGTTATGTCCAACAACCTTATCAAAGTTACCAACATCAGATACATTATGTTGGTATGCAAAGACCTACTGGAGGCGATTCCATCTTATCATGGGTATGCTTCACCTAATCTGAATCAACAGTTTCCTTTTGTAGCAACTATAGAATTACCAGATTTGAACTCGCTGACGAATGATCCAATTGCATATGCCCCTTGGTGGCTAGCGATTCCTCATAAACTTCCCTCTGATATTCCTAAATTCAATGGAAATCTAGGTGAAGATCCATCGAATCACGTGATGACTTTTCATTTGTGGTGTTCATCTAACACCCTGAATGATGATTCGATTATGCTTTTCCTTTCTTAGAGAATGCTCACTGGTCCGACAGCGAAATGGTATATTGAATTACCTAAAGCTTTGTTTGATAACTTCAGCACCCTTGTCACTACTTTTCTAACCCACTTTTAGCTACCCATTAGGTACAAAATGGGAACAGAACTCCTTACCAACTTTAAACAAACCATGACCACTCACATATCTGATCATATTCATGACTGGTGACGTTGTCGTTGAACGGTAAAGACATATGTTCCTGATTAGCTTTTAGCTGAGTGGTTTATTAAGTCCTTGTTGCCATCTATCACTGAGGACGTGGCAAAAGGAGGAGTTGTCACTGAAGAGCAAGTCATTACTCGTGCCCAATATTTAGACTTGATCTATACTTAGTCTAGCACACTCTACGAAAAAATTCGTGATGCTCCCAAACCAAAATTTTCCATTCCACCCCCTCCTAAATCGAATAGGGAATCTCATGCTCGTGATGGCGTGATCAGTGCCTCAAGCATGAAAACCATAAGGGCTCCATCTAGTAAAACTCTTTTTGTTTCTAGTCAGAATGCAAATGGCAAACCTCTTTCCTTGGAGATTAATGCAGTGTCATCTGACAAGGGCAAGAATCCAAGGCAACTATGGGGCAAGAAGAAAGGGAAAAATAATAAGAAGAAACAAGAGAATTCAACTCCTGACAAATCTTTTGAGAACCTTGCTGGGCCAAAGAAACCTTGCTAGGAAAAGAGAATTATACAAGAGATTGTCCACATCGAGCTGAGGTTGCAAAACTTTTAAAGGCTTCAAGTACCTCAGCAATGTTGACTGATCCATTTCCAAACCCAGAAATTAATCTGGTTGCTATCGATAATGCTTCCACATCCCAAGTGCTTATGCTATCCATCTCAAAAAGGAAAAATGATGCTTTTATATTGACAAGGAACAAAGATTATGGGAATCCACAGTCATCAAACAACCACGTTACAGATCAACCTAGTGGTTTGACAATGACTTCACCAGAAGTTGTTCCACCCATTATTCCTGAATTAACCATAAATTCGCCAAAGGGAGTCATACATAAATCAAAATTTAATCCTCGTGCTTGAGCTAATCAGAATTATAATATAGTGGAAGATCTAGCTCAATTGCCATCCGCCATGTCGACACTTGAGGTATTACAAAATTGTCCCTCCCAAAAGCAGGCTTTGTTATCAACAATAGGTGGGATTGATCCAGTAGATTCAAATCTGGTAGCCTTTAATCATAAAGGATATACACCTCAGTTACCATCCCGAATCACTTTCCTTATACAGGTAAAAGCCCCTAATAAAAATGTTCATCGAACCATCATCAATGAGGGGGCATCTACCTATATTATGTCAATGAGTTGCTAGAAAACTCTTGGTTCACCACTCCTGTCACGATCATCAACAATGTTAAAAGTGTTTGATGGAATAACATAGACTCCATATGGGATTTTAAGTAACTTTCAAGTCGAACTGGGGGGCAAGATAGTAGAGATTGAAGTTGAGGTCATTGATGGAAACCTTGATTACAATATCTTACTGGGAAGACCCTGGATTTATGCTATGGCTGTTGTCATGTCTACATATTTTAGAAATATTTCATTTCCCTTCCAAGGTGGAATTATAGTCGTTGACCAACTAGCCTTTTTTCCTAACAGTTCGCAAGCTACTGGAAACATTCCATTGATCCATGGAAGTTCACAATCGCTTCAAAATGTCGAAGTAGGTCTCCTAAAAGACCCTTCCTTAATGGGTACTTTTGTCCTCCCACCTCCATTTAGTCTTGCGAAAGTGGCCACAGTGGAAACCTATCATATGATATCTCCTACAACATCTGAGATAAATAAGAACTCTGACCATTTTGATAGTGCAGATTACCATGAGGTGTTGCCACCAAGCCCCATAGAATCTTTGTAGAAATCAATTTTTTGGGCCTAGGCAGCAAACCCAAATCAACACTCAACGAGTGTTTGGATAGATAGGTCTTTAGACTATGGTACCTCTTTCGATCTTTGGTCTCATATACATTCTACAGATGAAGGAATAATCCAATCAATAATGATAGGAGAGACGTCGTGGGAAGATTACCACCATCGTTCCCACCTTCAAGATAACAATGAAGATTATTTAAGTGACCTTAATCATCCTTTAGTTTTTTATTTTTTATTAAATACTGTAAATACAGTGGATTCTGAGAAAAAATTTTCCAACATTGAAGAAACTATCACCATTAATATTTCAACCAAACCTAATGTTGTAGAAAATGTCACGTTGGCAAATCTTGTCTTCCATCAGAACTAGAGATTTACTGTGCTCTCTTTCATGAATTCAGAGATGTCTTTGCATGGTCATATGAGGAAATGCTAGGCATTGACTTGAGAATTGTTGAACATGAAATCAAGATGCATCCAGATGTCAAACCAGTATGACAATGGCTTCAACCTATCCATCTGAAGAAAGCCACTACCATTAAAGAAGAAGTAGAAAATCTCTTGCATGCTAGTTTCATTTACCCTATTCCTCTCACTGATTGGGTATCAAATATTATTCTTATAATGAAAAAACAAGGAACAATTAGAGTGTGCATCGATTATAGGGATGTAAATCAAGCATGTCCAAAGGACAACTATCCTACACCCTTTATTGACCAGATTATTGGTGAATGTGTCGGATGCGAAATCTTTTCATTCATGGATGAATTTTTTGGATACAATCAAATTAATATCCACCCATAGGACCAGTCAAAAACTGCATTTATATGTCTGTGGGGCACATTCACATATTGCAAATTACCATTCGTTCTGAAGAATGCAGAGGTGACTTTTCAGAGGGGAATGAATTATGCCTTCCATGACATCCAACACATCGCTCAACCATATCTCGACAATCTACCGGCTCATTCGTGAAAGCAGACTTATCATCTACAACATTTGAGAGCTATATTTCTACGTTGCTGACACTACAAGATACGACTCAATCCACACAAGTGTGTGTTTTGTGTTGGTTCTAGTCGATCACTTGGTTTTGTAGTTTCTAAGGATTAAATTTGACTCGACCCATTTAAGGTTCAGGCAATCCTTGACATGCCTCCACCTTCAAATTTACTTCAGATTCAGAGACTCCAAGGGAAAGCTAACTTTCTGAGGAGGTTCATTCCACATTACGCTGAACTCGCTAAAGGTTATACACATATTTTGAAAAAAGGAGTACCCTTCAACCAGGATCAGGTTGCGCAAGCTTCCTTTGATGCTTCAAAAGATTTCCTGATAAAAGCATCATTAATGTACACCCTTGACTATCAAAAATACTTTAACCTGTATCTTGCCACTGTAGATACAACCATTGCCATGGTTTTAGTGCAAGAAGATAATGGAATTGAACACCCTATATATTATTTAAGTCACAATCTTAATGATACAAAAAGCAAGTACTCTTATGTTGAAAAGTTGGCTTTAGCAGCCATTCAAGCGGTACAGAGATTTCGACACTATGTTCTCTTTCACAATACTACCATTGTGTTAGATTGCAACCCTATGGCCTACATTCTATCGCGTCAATTACTAGGGGGCAAATATTCCAAATGGATAGCCATTTTGCAAGAGTTTGATCTGGAGTTCACCAAATCCAAATCAAAGAAGTCTCTCATCTTCATGGAGTTACTTTGTGACCTTCCCTCATCATCCAATGATTTAAGATCCAAAGCATCAATTGTGGATGAGACTCTGTTTCTGATATCGTCAAGCGATTTGTGATATGGAGATATTGGTCTATCTGCAAACCTAAACCTTTATGCCTAACATCTCTTTCTCTGAACAACGACGTACTCGATACCAAGCCAAGCACTATCTGATCGTTAGTGATACACTTTACCGTCATGGTGTCAATATAGTTCTATGAAGGTTCCTCATGCATGAGGAGGCTGAAAAAGTTTTGAATGATTTTCATTCAGGTGCTTGTAGGGGGCATCTATCTAGTCACACTACTGCACAAAAGATCTTACGAGCTGGTTACTTCTAGCCAACGATATTCAAATATTGCATAATTGCAATCAGAAGTTGCCATACTTGTCAGATTTTTTATCGCAAAGCTAGATTACCACCTGCACCACTGCACTCACTACTTGTTGTTATCCCATTCACTAAATGGGGAATTGATTTCATGACATGTAACCCCACCTCGGCTAGGGGGCATGGGCATATTATAGTCACAGTTGACTATTTTACAAAATGGGTCGAGGCGATGCCTACATTAAACAATAGCGGCGAAATGGCTACTCTTTTCTTTTTCAATAATGTAGTTTCTAGATTTGGTGTACCACAGGCTATAGTCACAGATCATGGGTCACATTTTGGTAATCACATGATGATCGAATTGACTTCAAAATTAGGACTATCCCATGATTTTCCCATGATAGTTCTACTCCATATTATCTGCAGGCTGATGGACAAGTTGAGGCAATCAACAAAGTCCTGAAGCGCATGCTGCATAGAATGATTGGAGTCCACAAACGGAATTGGCATTTAATCCTGTACTCATCTATGTGGGCATATATGACTTCAGTGAGAAATGCGACTAGATTTATGCCCTTTCAGTTGGTGTATGGTCTAGAAGCTATCTTACCAATTCAGTGCGAAATATCATCCCTCAAGCTTGCAATTGATCTGATTCCCAAAACTTCTGAAGAAGAGGCACATTTCTTGGAACTAATCCATTTGGATGAAACCCCTCGTGATGTGACGTTGGCTAACGAAGCACTTAAGAAATGCGTCAAGGCACAATATGACAAAAATGTCAAGCCTCGTGTCTTCTCAGAAGGTGACCTGGTTTTGCTTTATGATCAGGACTTTGACAAATTAGGAGTAGGTAAATTTGAACCATTATGGATGGGCCCCTACATTGTTAAATGCGTATTGACAAAAGGAGCCTACGAGCTGGTCGATTATGATGGGATTCCACTCTCGCCGCCCCAAAACAGGTTGTATCTTAAACGTTACTATGCTTGATTAAGTATAGTAAACTAATTGTATACATGCTTTTATTGCATTTTTATTTTTCTTTTAAGAGTTGTCATTTTGGTTAGATAATCCACTTCGGGTTTTTTGCAGATGTCAAACTTTTTGGAACCATTTGTTGGGTATGCCGATGGAGCTAGTCATAGTATGTAGAACCTATCTTCTACAACCTGGGCCATTTTCGCTCCAACCAGTGAGTTAGTGAGTTTCAGGGGGATATGTATTGCTTAATCGACAAACAACATCACTGAGTATAGTGCATTTATCGAACTTCTCTCTAATGCCATTTCACATGGTATACACCGACCCATTGTCAGGCTAGATTCACAACTCATCATTCTACAACTTACTGGCATTTATTCCATTTGGAACCCAACTATTTATCACATGTTCCTAAGAGTAAGGATTTTGGAAAGAATTTTGATTCCATTCAATATAAACACATTTCCATAAACTTAAACACATTGACTGATTCATTAGCAAACTATGTGTTAAATAGACATTTGCAGCATTTGTAAATAAAGCATTTCACATCAAAATTTGCATTAGGATTGCATAACTTAACCAAAATAAAACTCCAAAAATAAAAAATAGATAACTATTTATAGTTTTTCCAAAATGTTTTGTGACCAAGAAAAAATTGGTCATCTAAACAAGAAACTCAAAAATGAATCTAGAAAAACATCCTAGACTAATGATGTTGGTGATAACATGTCATCGCATGTGCTATCATGCACAAGAGTCTAGTCCAATGACTCGGTACACCAGAAGTATGGCGCTATGACCTCAAAGGTAACTCATCAATCCTGACATCCTGAATGCCGAGAATGAGGCCCTCGATCTGATCCTACAACACTGTTAGGATCTCTGATATGTCTAGATCCCGAAGGATGGCCCTCCCTATAGCCTCTCCTACTAGAGTGTCATCTACCGCCCGTGGGCATGCCACTAGTCGCACTGGTCCAATACCTGCACACACATATGAGTTTGATTAGTCTTGGCAACTTTAAAGACACAAAAACATTATAAAAACTGAAAAACAAAGATGTGGTTGAATCATTTTACCTATAGCACTCCACTACTCGCTAACTAGTAACGCCAAATCTGGGTTGCCTCGAAAATCCATCCCGGCATATGGATACTCCACAAATACCACCTCCTAGCAGTGGAACCACTCGAGAAAGGCATCAGAGAAGGAAATATGTGATTGGCTGGCATGTCTAGCCATAAGATCAACCTATCTCTACATCTGTGGTTCCCTCGGTGCTGGCAATCCCAATGAAATGTTCTGAGGCTGCATCAGTGGAATCCTCTCCAAAGAAAAAGAGTCAATATGGATCCGTAGCCAAAATTCTTGGTTCTTCCATACTTTACTTTAGAGAGTTGTTCTTTTATGACAGGAAGTATCACCTCACACTAGTTGAACGCCTTCAGTTCCAGGCATTCCAGGGCATACTGCATGTAAGATCTATTTGCCAAATGTAAGGCCATGATGCCAACTAATCTAACAAAGGTAAATAAAATGGTCCTCAATGGTTGATCAATGACATCTTGGATATTGATCTTGCCATCTTTATTGGGCTGAGAACTACTCCTACAGAATTGACGAATGTAATCTTTTACGAATTCACCCCCACGAGCGAATCCTAATAGTGAAAGAGGGGCAACACATCTCGACAATCCCATCAGAAAGTAGATGTCCTCAATCATTGAAGGAATGGATTTACCTCTGATCTAGAATACCTGGTCAATTGAATCCCAAGCATCGAGAAAATACTGCAACAAACTAATCTGTTGCCTCATGCTAGATATGCGAAAGAACTTCAACAAGCCACAATTTCTTAATGCATCAACTATGCTTTGGTCGTGTAAAGCAATCATGTCCTCCTCCTCATGTTCTCATTCACACCATGTGACAACCATCTTGATCCAAAAAATATCTGAAATGCAGACAAAAGATGAGTTAGGGTCCAAATTTGAGCAAAAACAGGCAACAATTTGATGAAAAATCACTATGTAAGGTTGCCTTTCTATGCCCATTGCCTCCTGCCTTTGAGCAAAGTGAGATGCATACTGACTGGAAAGTGTATAGCGAAGTATGCATTGCGCCTTTTGATATAGGCTAGGTGTGATGATTGGGGAACGAATTCTTCAAACCCCAGGGGCCCAAAAAAGTGGAAAAACTAGCTCAGAATCAAGAAAAGATGGAATGAAAAAGAAGAGCTCAGGGTTAGCTTCTACCTGGTCCTGATGGGATGAATAATAGCCCACCGGATCTCTCGAAATCAACTGGTGAAATTTGAGAGGGAAAATTGCTCCAAAGCTCTGAAATCCCAAATTTGAAATGAAATGATGAAAGTGAAAGGTAAAACTACTTTTTATATTTACTATTCATGTACTTCAAGTAAAATGTTAGTTTTAGTTCATTTTTCATACATATATATGTATTTCTAATCAATTGGATGGAGTGATTGAGCAGGCTGAATGACCGATGGAAGAATCTGATGTGCTAAATAGTGAATTGAACATCCTTGACCACTGATTCAAGCATAGTTTTGTCATTTCAAGCTTGTGTAAAAATGAAACTGACACCGAGCATAGTTCCCCCATGGTTCAAGCTCATTAAAAAATGAACCCAACTTCAGTAAATAACCTTTGTGATTTCCATTCCATCAACTTTTTGAGCCTTGGTTGTGTACCTCTCATCACCTCCATCTCTTGGCCGATCATATGCTTCCACTCGGTTGTTTACACTTTTTGAGGAATAGCTGTGTTGAGTGGTCTTATTAGCCAACCTCTTCACAAAAACCACCATGTTTTGTGAAGTTTGAATATTACCCAGAACCGGTTGCTACCCTAAACACCACTCGTTCCTCAAATCAAGTCTCCTTTAAACCCTTTTCAAAATCATTAAATATGAAAAGATTGTCGAGCACTGGCCTTTTCAGCTCATTAAAGTGATCGGAAATTTCATCCCTCCTATATATTTTAATATTTTTTGGACCTGAGGGATTATCTCACAAAAGCGTTCAAGTGCTTGTCTTTTTCGGCTCGTTAAAGTGATCGGAAAAGTCATCCCTTTTGTATTATTTTATCCTTTTCGGACTTAAGGGATTATCCTACGAAAAAGAACTTCTGGAGTTTTCTTTTCATCCCTTTTTAAACTCTCTAAACATGAAAAGGACCGATTTATCCTTGTCGCTAAACTTGTTAAAACAATAGCGACAAAGTTGTCCATTCTAGAAAACATTGAGTTTCACTGTCGCTAGACTTGTTAAAACATAGCGACAGGTGTGCCCGAAGGGAAAATTATAGAACAAGAATATGTTATCCTCCTCAAGCTTGACAAAAATAAAGAGGTACTGGTCAGAAATGACTGGGGAAAAACGGAAGAAACTTGAAGAAATTTATGGTAGCAGGTCGCTCTTGAACATGACACTTTCACTCCATCACCATTATTGAGTTGGGTTGGGTTATTCCATTCACTGGTCATCTCACCATTGGTCTTTTACACCATCCATATTTTGGGGTTAATGCTACCAATCCATCTTAGTGTTGTCAACATGTTCAAGAGAAGTCATTCAGTTGAGAAACCACAATCCAGTTAATGCCTCATCCACTGCAATACCTCCAACCTTCATTTTTTCATGATTGTCATTCCTAAACCTTGTGTCGTCAGATCGTTTTCACCTCCAGAAGTCATTTGATTTGTTTTGTGTCGTAAATGTGGGATACATCAAGGCCCTCCTATGATGAGTCGCTTCTTGTCAACATCAGCTCATTATCCAAGAAGTTGACTTAGAAACACCCCTTTTAGTGCTTTGAAGCTTGCATGCCTCAATGACAAGTTTCTTACTTCTGGCGACAGGTTGACATCAATGGCCTTCGACCAAAAGATTTTGTGTGGTGTTCGACATCAGATCATATATTCACACCACGTGAATTGTACTATAGTACCTTGACGGTCATTATCATTATCAGTGATTCCTCTCATGCTTGTTAACAGCTCACATTATTGGCTGGTAATCAGGCAATGTCTTTCCATGTTCGAATTCAGAACATCTCTTCACATGGATTGACTTGTACATAGGGTGAAGATTGAACGAATTTGAAGACCCTTGATCTAGTTTCATCCATCCAAGCTTCGATATATTCAGGGATCTAAAAACATCAAATGTACAAATGCACTGCATAGATGGTCATCCGAACCAAGGATGATGACTCTACATCTGAAGAATCACTAGTCTGCATCTATAGACAACCATCTGATCTATGTACATGAAATGAATTTATAAAGCTGAGAATGGGAATGCCCATCTCAGTTAGATCATCAAAATTATATTATGATGATGTATTGTATTGTAACTTATGCAAGTCACCTTCTAGTTTGAAACGTCGGATCCTCATGATAAAGCATTTCACCAGACATCAAGATTTATGACTTCATGCTTTAGGGGGCAACTATTATAGACATATTTGGGAACTTCAACCCCAAAATTATATGTCAATAAACTAGGGATCTTCAAACCCTAAAAGAGTTGTTTTATACCCTAAAAGAACATGGTCATTTGATTACATCATTCCCTAGAAGTTCCACCTGAAAAACCATCCAGAAATGGCTTAAACTAAACCATACTGACTGCTCCACTAGCAAGGTGCGATGCATACTGAGTATTACATTGGCCAGGTGCAATGCATACTGTTTGGGCCTTCTATACGGTGTGACTGGCGAGGATGGACAAATGTCTGAGACAGTTTTCTAGGTGGCTGCTCATGGGATCTTCTAGAAACTTCTCCTATGACACTTGCCTCTCTGAATTCGCCCAATGATGAGTAAGAGATCCAAGACATCCCCAAGTGGAACAAATTGTAACAAGTGGAACGACACTAATCACAACCCCAGAGATGACTCACACCCTTGCACACATCTATAAATGGATCCCTCATCTAAGATTTCTAGAGGTTGGAATATTGTGAATTGCAAGGAAGTGCTGATAGTTTTTATTTGAAGAAAAGAACATTGTATTGTTGGTGTGATCATGCTATTTAATAAAGTTCTTCAATTTTTCTTCCATATGATTGTTCAATTGTGAATGTTATCATTTGTGAATGCTATTGTATGTTCATTATATATCTAATTCTGTAGTGTTTATGTTATAATAGATCAAGATGATTTGATGGTTATTTGTTACTGTGTTTCTACAGGTACTCTCCAAGCGGGATAAGTACAGAGAGGAGTTGCAAGCTCTGTCAAGGGCAAAAGAGATCAAGAAATGGATTAATCAAAAGCTCCAGGTTGGTCCCCTCATCTTTCTCTTATCTATTGTGCATAGAAGAAATCTTTGAATTACTTGAAACTGTTGTTTCTAGGGTAGCTACCAAACCTAGAGGGCTAGTCGATCGAAAAGACACTAGTTTTCCCAGAAACACTTCTACTGTTAAATCATTCGCCTAATGAATGGCCCAGATTGACTAGAAATTACTATACTTTTACAAGGCAATTTACATATATTTTTAGCTTTGGGTGCACTGCCCCCAAACCCCAACCGGGGGACTATTGGCCCCCAGACCCCCCAACCAGGGGGGATTAGCCCCCCGACACCCCCCCACGTGGAGGGGTGTATAGTCTTCCTGGGGTATACATCCCACTGAAACCTTTGAATACAGAAGATAATCAGGCTCCACTCCCAACAATCTCCCACTTGGAGACTGATTATAGCAACTCCATCGCTGCTTCATTTGCTAGACAATGACTCCACTTTGGACCTGGCTATTTCTCATCTTCTTCAACATACTTGAAGACCAATTGAAACTAATCAGATTCTCAGTTTCTCCCTGGTTACAAATTTTCTTAACATATATGAAGGATTCTGGCTAGTGTGTATCTTTTCCAGCTTCAATTGTCCATCTTCCAATGCTAATCGTATGAAATGGTACTTGAGCTGTACATGCTTAGTCTTGGAATGAAATGTAGAGTTCTTTGCAAGATGTATGTCACTCTAGATATCACTATATAACCTGCCCAACTCCTGCTTCTTACCCAATTCATCCAGAAACCTTTGTAACCAAATCATTTCTTTACTAGCCTCTGTAGTAGCAACATACTCTGCTTCTGTTGTTGAAAGTGAAACAACACTTTAGATTTTTGAAATCCAATTGACAGTTGTTTGACCTATAGTAAATACATATCTTGTAGTGCTCCTCCTATTATCTCTGTCACCTCCATATTTGCATCAACATATCCCTTTAGAGTAATGTTTGAACCACCAAAGCATAATGCTTGATTTGTGGTACCTCTCAAATACCTGAGAATCCACTTCATCGCCATCCAATGTTCTTTTCCTGGATTGTTCATGTACCTACTTACAACTCCCACTGTGAAATATCAGGCCTTGTGCAGACCATTGCATACATTAAGCTTCCAACTGCTAAGGCATATGGAACATTAGACATATGAGCCATTTCTTCCTGAGCCTTCGGACATGCCTCCTTACTTAATTTGAAATGGCGAGCCAAAGGTATACTAACTGCTTTTTCATTTTACATATTAAACCTTTTCAACACCTTTTCTATGTACTCACTTTGAGACAATGTTAATTTGTGATTCTTCCTGTCTCTAGTTATTCTCATACCAAGGATTTGTTTTGCAACACCCAAATCCTTCATTGCAAATGAGTTTGCCAATTTCCTTTTGAGCACATTTATTTCCTGCATGTTAGAACCTACAACAAGCATGTCATCTACATACAATAACAATATAACATAGCTGCCATCATTTTTCCTTTTGAGATAAACACAATGATCAGAGTGATACCTAGTATAACCTTGTTCAAACATAAACCTGTCAAATTTTAGATACCACTGCCTTGGAGCCTATTTTAAGCCATACAAGCTCTTCTTTAACATGCACACTAGTTTCTCCTTCCCTTTTACCTCATATCCTTGTGGCTACTGTATATATATCTCTTCCTCTAAATCCCCATGGAGAAAGGTTGTATTTACATCTAACTACTCAAGATGTAAATCTTCAGGAGCTACTAGACTTAAAATAGTTTTGATTGAAGTCATTTTAACAACAGGAGAAAATATCTCATCTCAGTCTATACCATTTTTCAATGCAAACCCTTTCACCACAAGTCTAGCTTTATACCTTTTTCTACCTCCATCTTCTTCCTCCAACTTATAAACCCATTTATTCTGCAATGTTGTTTTACCTGTAGGCAACCTGACTAAGTCCCAAGCCTAGTTATCTGCTAAGGAGTCCATCTCTTCTTTCGTGATTTGCTCCCACTTCTTCCTAGTTTCTACCTGCACTACTTCTTCATAACATTCTGGTTCACCAGAATCAGTCAACAATGCATAATATAATGAAGGAAAGTATTGTTCAGGGGGTCTACTTATGTTGGTAGATATTCTAACACCACTTTCAGGTGTTTGAGGTGCTTGTTGCTGTTGTGGTAGTTGTTATGGTTGTTGATCATTATGATTTTCAGGCACCATCACTTTTCACCAGAATCAATCAACAATACATAATATAATGAAGGATAGTATCGTTCAGGGGGTCTACTTATGCTGGCAGATATTCTAACGCCACTTTCAGGTGTTTGAGGTGCTTGTTTCTATTGTGGTAGTTGTTATGGCTATTGATCATTATGATTTTCAGGCACCATCACTTTTCCTATGATATTGTCAAGCACTGTGTATTCTCTATTTTCTTTTTCCTGTTTATTTTCCTGCAGCTGATCCTTATACAAAACCTTTTCATTGAATATGACATCTATGCTCCTAATGATTTTATGTTTTTCATAATCATAAAAGCGATAACCAAAATCATTAACACCATATCCAATAAAGGTACATTTTTTTGATTTTGCCTCAAGCTTTGTTCTATTTTCTTTGTTAATGTGGACAAAGGCTTCACAACCAAAAGTGTTTAAAAAAGAGTAGTTTACCTTTTACCTATCCATGCCTCCTCTGGAATACCACCATCCAAGGAACTTGAAGGCCCTCTATTTATTAGATAAATAGCAGTATCTACATCATCTGCCCAAAATTGTAAAGGCAATCCTGCATGCAATCTCATGCACCTTGCATGCTCCATGATTGTCCTATTCATCCTTTCTGACACACCATTTTCTTGTGGTGTTCCTAGAACTATATTCTCTCTATGAATTCCATTCTCTGAATAGTACCTATCAAACTATTTGCTGCAATATTCACCTCCATTGTCAGATTTGAGACACTTCAACCTTTTCCCTGTCTCATTTTCAACCAAAGTTTTCCATTTCTTGAAAGTATCAAATACATCAGAATTAATTTGAATATAATAAATCTAGGTTTTTTTGGTTGCATCATCAATAAATGTAATATAATAATAAGAGCCACCAAGAGATGATACCTGAGCCGGTCCCCATACATCTGTGTGCACAAGCTCTAATTTTTCTCTCTTCTTTTCTTTCCCAACTCTAAGGAATCCAACTCTCTTCTGTTTTCCATAAACACAATTTTCACAGAATTTTAAATCAACATGCTTCAAACCTGGCAACAAATTTCTTGAGTGAAGAATCTGCATCCCCTTCTCACTCATGTGCCCGAGCCTATGATGCCACAATGCCATATCTTCTCCTGTAGACGGTTAAAGCATTAACAAATTAGAAATACCATTGCATAAATACAATGTACCAACCTTTCCTCCTTTCGCTATTACCAGGGATCCTTTAGTGACCTTCCAGGTTTTATTTGTGAAAGTAGTTATGCAACCTTCACCTCCCAACTACCCTGTTGAAATTAGATTTTTCTTTAGATCTAGAACATGCCTTACCTCCTTCAATAGCCACTAATTTCCATTTTGTTGTTTTATGAAAATTGTATCCATTCCAATGATTTTATAGGGTTTATCATCACCCAATCGAACCTGTCGAAAATCTCCTTGAACATAATCATAAAAATGTTTCCTATCAGGTGTGGCATGGAATGAGGCCCCTGAATCTATCACCGAAGCATCAATAATATTTTCTAGTGAAAGAATCAAAGCATCTTGCAACACATCACCTATTACATTTTCTTCATGATTAGTTTCTTACTGCGCGACTCCTTGTTTCCCCTTCTGAGACTTGCAGTCTTTCTTTAAGTGTCCTTTCTTCCCACATTTCTAGCACACTATCCCTGATCTGGACTTGGATCTGCCTTTTCTTGACTTACTGCAATATCCTAGGCTCTTTCCTCTTTCCATTTTTCTTCCCCTAGTCTCTGTAGTCAAAGAATTTCCTGATGTATCACCGGAGCTTTTCCATCGCATTTCCTCGCTACGGATTGCACCGACAACATCATCAAACTTTAAAGTACTAGATCTAGAGACAGTTACTAATGGCCATAAATAAGCCATTCTAACTTTCTAGCAATGACCATAGAAATAATAGAGCCCTAACTTCGTCATCAAAGTTTACCCCTACAGAACTTAACTGACTTGTAACTGTATTAAAATCATTTAAATGATCAACAACAGATCCACCCTCTGACATCTTCATATTAAATAAATGCTTCATAAGAAATACCTTATTTGACGCCGAGGGTTTTTCATATGGTTTGGCTAATGCCAACATTAAACCCTCTATTTTCATTTCCTTTGAAATATTAATGCTACCGACGCCGCTAGGCACAGCCGTATTGTTCCAAGTGCTTTTCTGTCAAGAATATCCCATTCTATATCTGTCATACTCATCGTCTTCTTTGTCTTTCCACTCAATGGTAGGTACAAATCTCTCTAATATAGATAATCTTCCATCTGCATCTTCCACAGCTAGTAGTTTTGGCCATTGATTTTTTTGACCCTAAACCTACCATCTTCTACCATTGCTCCCACTTGAACTAGGAACCCTTCTCTCCTATGAGTTTATCAGCCAAATAGACCTTCAGCTTTGATACCAGTTGTTAGAAAATTATATATTATAGAGCAATGGAACACATAAAATGTTATAGAAATATAAACACAAAAAATGCATAAAACAAGAGAGACACAGATATATGTGGTTCACCCAATTTGGGCTACATCCACAGAGAAATAGCCAGTCCTTCTTTGATTATATTATCTAGCAAACTGAAAAAAATACAACCTACAACAGATCTGTTGTAACTCCTTTTTCACTCTCAATCTCCTCTCTTTTCCTCACTCTGAATACATATATACATAGACGCAATACAATTCCCTCATATATAGCGAGGGGTTTCCTTCTAGGGAAAAAAACCCTAAATTAAACATAACTTCTACCGTTAGATCATCTGCCTAATGAACGACCCAAATTAACTAGAAATTACTATACTTTTACAAGGCAATTTTACATCTATTTTTAGCTTCGGGTGCGCTGCCCCCGAACCCCCACGAGGGGAAAAGTTCCCCTTGCACCCCCCCGTGTGGAGGGGTGTACAGTCTTCCTAGGGTATACATCCGGTAGAAACCTTTGATTATAGAAGATAATCAAGCTCCACACCAAACAAGTACCATAACCATTGATCGACTGAGGCAATCTATAACATTATTGGTGTTTCCCTTCTTGTACTTAATGTTCAAATTGAACTGTTTCAGATATGTGGACCATTTTTTATGGCAATCATTCTACAACTTTCCTTGTGTCTATATGAATTACAGGGGTCAATGATCTGTGTAGATGATTGTTTCCTTCCACATAATGTAATCCTTCCATTATTAGAAAGCTTTCACAATGGAATACATCTCTTTGACATAGGTGGGATACTTTTAGACTGTATCTAAAAGTGTATCACTTTGATATGCCACTGGATTCCTCTTCTATGTAAGAACTACACTAATAACATAATCGGAGGCATCTGTCTCAATTTCAAATAGTTGTTGCAGGTCTAGTAATGTGAGCACTAGTGTAGAGTAGAGGTGATGCTTCAACTCTAAAAATTCCTTTTATTGGGATTCAGACCAAAATAGCTTTGTTTTTGCATGCCCTTAGTGACTTGACTTGAAGGCCAAGTGATATGAGAGAATCCCAACATGAACTTGCGATAGAAATTGGTAACACCCAGAAATTTGCAGAGCTCTATTAGAGTGGTTGGGGAAAGAAATCCTGAATAAATTGTATCTTGTTTTGGTCCACATAGACACCCTTCTCGTCAATGATGTACCCCATATATTGAACCTAGGTCATACCAAAAGTGCATTTCTCCAAATTGGAACACAATTTGTGTCATTGTAGGGTTTGGAGGACCTGTTGAATATGGTGTATGTTCTCTTCTCAAATCTGGTTATAGATCAATATGTTGCCTAGATATACTACCATGAATTAGTTGGTGAAAGGCCTCATGATGTCATCCATCAACTGCATGAAGGTTGCAGGGGTGTTTGTCAACCCAAAAGGCATGACCAACCATTTGAAAAGGCTCCCCTTGGATTTAAAGGTAGTCTTCCACATATCAGAGGGTTTGATTGGTACCTAGTGATAACTAGACTTCAAGCCAATCTTTCTAAAATATTTGGCCCCCTTGAGTTGGCCCAAAAGCTCATCAATATGGGGGATAGAATACCTATTTCAGACAGTGATCTTATTTAGTTCCTGATAGTCAATATAGAGCCCCTAGGTTTCATCCTTCTTCTCTACCAACACAATCAAGCTCCCACAAGGTGATGAACTTGGCTTGATGTGCCCTTTCTACAACAAATCTTAAAGTTTCCTATTTATTTCTCATTCTCAAAAATAACGTGTCAATAGATTGGTCCATTGGGTAGCAGCACACCCACAGTGAGATCGATGGAGTGGTTGACATGATAGTGTAGGGGTACACCTGTGGGTGACATGAAGATGTCCCTATACTCATCCACAACCTTGTCCATCTGTTGATGTCATGTAGAGGAGCCTTGTCTAGAGGCTATGGATGTGGCAACAATCTTCCTCTTGCTTTGAGGGAAAATCAAAAAGAAGAAAAATTTCTCGATATGGGAAATTATCTTACTACATTTTTTAGCAGAGATCAAAGAAAAAACAGTAGGCGATGCTACCTCTAGTATCTTGTACAATTTCTGACTGAAAGTAATAATAACATAACAAGGTCTAGATTCATATACAACATGGTGCTTTGATAGGTATGGCTATCCTAATAAAACATCACAGACTTCTAGAGGGGCAATGTCACACAATACCTCATCTGTAAAGGGATTGATTTTATAAGGCAAATGACACTACTGGATAACAGAGAGATCTTGCCCTTGGTGGAGCCACTCGATGGTGTATGACTATGGATGCAGCATTTTTGGCAACTTAAATCTCTTAGTGACCTTGGTTCAGATCATGTTCTTTTATATCTCGTTGTCAATGATGAACTACATCGGCAAACTCTTTTCCTAAATCTTCGAGTGGAAGAGGAAATACCCCTCCTATGGATCCCCAAGCTCTATGGTTACCATCACATTTGGTTCAGTGTCATTGATTTTCTTTCCCTTGTCATTTCCCTTGTCAGGTTCTAGATCAAAATCATAACATGCATCCATCTCTGAGTCTTTTAGCTTGTCCACTAGTGCCTACTTCCCAAGACATCGTTCATGTTGTGAGTGAGTGTTTTATAGAACTAACACTACTTACTAGTGTCTTTCTTCACCTTCCCATTATTCTTGGCTTGTAACATCAAGGATTTATCCTGGGGGTGATGACCTAACTCAACCCTTTTCTCTATGGCTTGGGGGAGCCTTTGCTCTCATTTGGGTTCGCAAATAGAAAGTCTCGCTTCTTTTGCTTGAGTTTTTGATCATTCTTAGCAACATATCGGTATGGTGCACCAAGAGATGATATGTCCAGGAACTTCATTTCCTTCTTAATATAGTTTTGTAGACAACTATGGTACCTGAGCACCAAATGTTTCTCGGAATATTTGATACACAACTTTGTGTGCAGGATATGGAAAAGATTCATCAGCTCATGCACAACTTGATCCATATACTATCACAACATAGTCCATTGTATGTACTTTTCCACATAGCCGCCCATGAGGTAATATTGTTACTTGATGGAATCTCGAAAAGAATTACAAGTAGGTGCAATTGAAAACAGTGAGTGCTCTCTCTCGTCCCTCTATTCACAGTAGGTTTCCCACCAATCCTTGACATGGGGCGTAGCTTTGAGGAATGAAAAAGTAATATTTTCCCTATTGGAAAATTCATGAACTAAAAAATATCCTTCCAACGTATTTAACCATCTATCTATGATGTATGAAGCTATCTGGCCTTCAAATATGGGAATGTTATTGTTCACTTGCACCTTGAAGGGAGTGGCACCTCCAGAGTGACTTTGAAATGAAGATGGGTCACCTTTTCTCATTTACCAAATGACCTAGGAAAATTTTTCCATCGTCATGTTCCTTATTCACTCAAGGGCTTCTTCAAAAAATATTTTGAAAGGATCTCTTGCTCCATCATCTTTCTTTTCTTTGGCGGGAGGTTGTCAAGGTTTTTGAGGCTAGTCTTGTAAAGGTTCAACCAGTTTGAGGTCTAACTCCTTATACCCCAACATCGTTGGGCACATGAAAAGAAAAATATAGAAATAATAGACTGCTTCGATACCACTTATATGAACTTATGAAAGAACTAAACATAATACAGGTATAAACATAAACACAAAGAAGTAGCATAAATAAATCTTCATTTCATTAATATCAAAGAACTGAAGGATGCTTTATATAAAATGTAATTCAAATATATTGGGCAGTTGTAGCTTATCTCTGAGAAGGGTTGTAGCATCTACATGCCTCTTAATTGTGTTACAATGAGGCTCAAGGTCCTTTTTATTGTTGAACAACAAAGGGAAACCCTAACCCTAGGAGATGGAATGCTAAGAGTTTGTGGGCCCTGTCAGGGTTAGTTTGACAACCAACTTCTTAAGGTCCTATCTCCATTTATAATGTACGATACCTTGTTAGAAATTTATTTCAAAGTACTACAATATTTGTGGCATGCCTTTCCTATGGCTATGGTCCTACTGCAAGTCTCAAAAAATGTCGTTTAGGGGGTCAAAATAGCTCTAGAAGTTCAAGACCCGAAAAAATTGCTAAAGTAATAAATTGCGCTATAATCAAAGAAACTGATGAAATGAACTAGAGGTCTAGGTTGAATAGGTGGGTGGCCACCAGTATGAACCTTGTCATGCGGAAAGAGTTATTTTTGCGGACAAAGCTAACCTCCCTAGGAGTCTAAGACTCTCTAGTGACAAACAAACCAAACAAGAGCAATCCTTCTCTAAATATACATTATCCTATGAGAAACCAAGTGTTTTTCGATCTTACCTTAGGTCCAATGCTTTTTGTAGCAGCCTAGCTTCGTTGATCCAGATGAGCTCATCCTTCACTTTGAAACCTGCATACACTAACAATCAAACGATTACATAACACCTGAATATTCCATAAAACAAAGCATATTCAACATATAGACCAAGGAGTATATGAAACAATTCATTAACACAAATCATTGAGAAGAATGGACTTATTTGTATTAAGGAAACAAAAAAGAAACCATTACAACCTGAGCCTTGGTGTTGTGCAAGTTCCCCCCAGGGTCCAGCAAGAGTTTTCCTCTACTTTGACAAGCTTACCCACTTCCAATATGGCAACAAGAAAGGATGGTAATCTCTCCTCACAAGTTTACAATGGAAGTCCTAATTCCAGCAGCATTTACCCTTTAGAATGTTCAGCTTTCAACCTCCCCTCCTTTGGCCCAATGCCTGTATTTATAGTATTCTAGAAGAGGTTATTCAGTTCCACATCAATGGGATACTCCCTCTTCTGGATGGGGTAGCTCCTCTCTTGATGGGATAAGCTCCTCTATCATAGGGGTGCATGAACCATCTGGAGGCGCTCAATACACGTCGAAAACTCTTCTAGAAGGCTCTAGAAGTGACCACAAGTAACTTTTTTAAAGATGAAACTTGCGCCTTTTGACCTTTACAGGGGTACGCACCACCATCCTTTGGCTTACAGAGCGTACAAGTACGCAGGTACAGTGTGTTTGGGATGCGTACACGCAGGCAAGGTAGAGAGAACCTGCGTACCCAGAGATAAACATGTTTTTAAGTGACTTTCTCTCTTTTTGAAGTTTGACATGAAGAGCAGAGGTATGAGGCTTGACAAGGAGGATAATATGACTATTGATGGAGCCATATTAACTGCAGATAGTCATGGTGACAAATTTCAGTGTAACATGTAGGCTGTCCAACTGAATCTTGCTCTTGTCTAAATTGATACTCTGCACTCTACAATAAACATCAATTAGTCTGATCCAATTGTCCAGTTTTTATGCATTCAACTCTCCATCATATATTGGTAAATCAAATTTAACATCTAGTTTAATCAAAGATGTCTTCTTTTTATGTTCAGGGCTATTAGGAGGTGTGAGAAAGTTTTCTTCTTTCCCTTCGCCTTTTGAGTGGTCATGCAGGAGAGGCTCTTCTTCTCCTTTATCTTGTGAGCCTGATGAATCTTCATCTTTATGTTTTCTAAAGTCCTTATACATTTCCTCTACCATGTACCTTATGGCCAAGAAACTATCTATAAATTGAGGGTCTAGCCCACAGAACCTTCCCCGACAATGTCTTCTGAGGATAGACTCTTCCAATTTCACGATTAGTTTCGACCAACTCTCCTTCTCCTAATTTGAGCTTTGATCTAGTTAACATTCAACAGCTAAATCCATGATTAGCTTGTCTAACCTTAACAACCTATAGCTCTGATACCACTTGATCTGATATCACCCCTAGGTGACCTCAGGAAACTAATGAAGGTATTACAGACTCATGTGCTGGTGTGTGTGTCTATGTTATCTTAGGCAATGGATCGATAAGATTGCAAAATAAATAGACACTTGAAATAGTAAGAGATCACAGTAAGCAAAATAGAAACACAACAAAATTTAATAAGGATTTCACCCAATCCTCCTAGGCTACGTCTCCTGGTCTAGCTTTCAGTGGTGACCTTTTTATTATGTTTTCAAAGCAGAGTCTTACAATAAGGAGCTCAATCTGAGTCTCTCTTGACAGAGGATGATCAGTAGGATGGCCCTTGGAATTCCCAAGTCCTTAGAGTTCACAGACTCCCCTTACTGAATTTCGACCTCAATTGGTCTTTGTCTGCTGGATGTTGCCCTTACTCTAATGGTCAGCTTGGCTTCTCTGTTCTCTGCAATTTTGCCTTTCTTTTTGTGTCTCTCTGCCTTCAGATTCTTCACTACTTCTCTGCCTCACTATCTCTTTGTCTTATCTCTGTCAGCTTGTGGCTTTAAATCCAATTCATTCCCTGACTATTTGTTCAGCTTCCCCACTCTCTGGATCGCCTGCCTCTGTCCGTTGGGACTTCTATGCCCTGCATCATCATTGCTGCGTAATGCTTCACAAAGAGGTGGCCACCTGTCTTCTTGTGAACTGAGTGTCAGTTCTTTCTAAATGGTCATTTTTTCTGTTATTTCCCAGATGCCTGCGAAACAGATCCTTTTGTTGACTCATTGGTCAAATCAGACTTCAAATCTTTAAGCGCCATAACTCATTTCTCCCTTGCGTCCGGTCGTCCATCGGGTTGAACCTCCACCATTTGATCTGGAGCCCCCAAATCCTACGGCCTTCGCTTATGTTGTGCAGTTGAGTTGCTCGACCATTAGTCTGTGATGTAAGTGGTTTTTCTCTCTCCCTGCAGGACACGTGTCACTCGGTGTATGGAATCGCTGGGTCTTCAGCCAAACCCACTTACCGCCCAAAATGCCTTCGATATTCCGCTGCCTTTGAGCGTGGGACCCACCTGTCGGTTTTAGCACTTTCCCACGGTTTTTTGGTTTTCCCTTGTGACCGAGTGCTTGGGGCTTTTCCTTCTCAAGTGGTTTTTCCTAGCATTGTGCTAATCGCGTATCAGAAACAACCTCCATTTCTGGGTTTGAGCTTCCGAACTACCATTTTTGTGCCATGCACAGTCCCCATGGGCCAATGGTCAGCGCGCTTTGACCAAAGGTCTTCGTTGCTCCGTGCTGGCCGCAAATTACCATTATTCAGAGGTTATTTCTGGTAGCTAGAAGATTTCTTGAGGTTTGTCATCCATTCTTAACAATCATGGAATTGTTTGAGGATACAATTCGGATCAGAACCAAAAAATGTTGATGCAACCTGAGGTCTTCACCAACTGCAATGGTACATTTCTACACTATGTGAATAAATGAGCTGAAGTTGACCATGTGAGAAATCATTTTATTACCATTCATTGATGTATACTGTTAACAAATGTGAGACAACTCACTGATAATGATGATGAGAGTTAAGGTACCCTAGTACAATCTAACAAGTGTGAATAAATGAGTTGAAGTCGAACACTTGAGAGAATATACCAATCAAGATACATTGATGTATTCTCACTTTCGATAGTGAAGGAGTCTGCCACTGATGACTACAAACCCTAAGCTACTGAAAAATGACTCTAAACCTTATTCCCAAAGCAATGAATTGGATTTGATGGGAAAATATTTGCTGGAAGGAAGGCATTAAGGCATCCCACATGAATCCAGCATGAGTGTAGCCCGCAGGTCAATGATTTGGAAGGAATAAGATGAAGAGAGATGAATTAACCATACCGAAGCACGTTTCAGGTGTACACAAGATGTGGCTAGTGCATGAAAGAAACCCTCTAAACCAACCAATAATTAAAGCTGACACAGAGGCAAGGAATCCATCAATAGGTTTAAATAGAAACCAAGGTATTGCATGAATCCCAATGTGTGATAATGTAAGCTAACGTCGAACACAAAGGAAACCACTCAATCAAAGACCCATGATATTGATAGATGTTGAGCACAACGTCACCTATCGATGATGGAAATAGGGCCAGGGTGTAGCTCTAGGCCTATTCTTAGAGAAATTTGTCGAAGTTGATAAGAGAAGACCCTCCATCAAGAAGTCAATGGAGACCTTCTTAACTAGCACGAGTAAAGGACCAAATAATTGATGTGATACTGAATATAGCTCTGATAGACTGGGTATGATCAACTAAAAATGAGTCAAGAGACACTGCAGAAAGTTTGACTTAGGTTTACTTCCCTTGAACAAAATCATGACTCAAATGTGACTGTATGGAAGCATATGATAACTTTGTATAAGTTTTTCATGTAGGTGGCATAAACAAACTCTCCATATGATTGGAAGAGATAACCAACCAAGGAGTAATGACTCGATGATAAGGTTATGGCTCTCCTAAGTCAGAATAAATCCCATCCTAATGGAGGAAAGACTTGATTTGAGTAATTTGTTCAAGGGTGACACAACTAACTCTTGTTGCTATTAATTATGGAAGTAAAGTCTCGTTCCCGCTCTTTTTTGAAATATATAATTTTTTTGTCTTTTTCATATTTAAAAATCCTGAAAAAGGAATAAAATAATGCATATGAGACAATGGAAAGAACGAGTCTCTAAATATAGATGCGTTATTTCCACGGAGTGGAACATTCCTATGCTCAATGCAAGGTGACAAAACTAGTTAATGACACTCAAAGGAATGTTCTTTCCACGGGCATAAGGAGTCAAGTTGTGGAGGCTAAGTGATTGCAAGGTTGATTTTGCAGAAAAACATGGTCAAAAAGTGGCTTATACACGAGTCCAAGTGAAGCCATCTTAAGGCGAAAAGGTAAAAATAGTCAACAACTAATGCAACATTACAACTCAACATGTGGGAGCCTCTAGGGAATAAAGCCATAAAAATAGTGAAGAAGAAGAGGAATGAGGCTTCATCGCAAAGGCATGGCAGTATTAAAGAGGACTCTTGAGCCTAAGAATAAATTTTCAGCATGGGTTCTAAGTGACAACAAGGTACTATCTAGGGTGCCCATGATAAGGTAAGATCTACCACACAAGTTATGACACTTCTAAGAAATGAGAAGGTTTTGCGTCATATCTTGGTGGGGTCGATCCTAAGGCCAAAATGGAAAAGGAAACTGATAAATGCACAATGCAGGAGTAAAACCTAACCTATATACCAGTTTCAAGAGCCAATACTTGTCAGAGCGAATCAACCATAAAAATGCCCAAAGGAGAAGTCTTCCAAGTTCTATAAACATAATTAAGAACACTAGACAAGAAGTTAATACATCCCATATATAAACTTCAGATAAAATCTTGTGATATAGAATACAAAACTTTAAAATTCATACCTCATATGTACAATATGGTACAGGGAACCACGCAACCTTGTGGCTTACGCATAATAGTTCTTCCAGACAAGCCCCTTGTGGGGCTCATGCCAAGGACTCCTTTGGTAGTTAAAACGCATGGCTTCAAAATGTTCCTCCTGTGAAGGAAACTCAACTTTCAATAAATCATGAGAACTGGAAGGATCAAAATAGGAATTAAGGGGTACCATGTCCCCATAGGATAAATCACTTGGTTAATTTTCGGGACCAAGTCCCGAGAAGGAAAATAATAATTCAAAGGTTCCTTCTCAGAAGTAATTGAACATTGAGGATACAATGTCACATATTTCACCCATAGTTAGGTAGAGTCTACCTGAACTCTTGGAACATACCAAGGGGTATTCTGTAGTAAATTCGAATTAGGAGGGTGATTATTAGATGCAAGATGATCAATAGTGACAATATTTCAGTTAAGAGGAAAATACATTACTCGAAAGAGTGAAGACACCACAACATTCATAACATAGACAAAATCACGCCCAAGTAGCATATTAAAGTATAAAGGGTGATCGACCACCATCATATCGATTAAGGCATTCTTCCCACCTAAAGATTCACCAAGTATTCTATCATAGGCTAATAACTGACTATCAACTACCATCAACTTTGGAGAACCTAGAGCTTTCCAATTCAATGAGGATATAATACTTGGAGAGGATCCTTCATCCACCATATATCGATAGACATTTGTGGAATTAGCTCTAACCCTTACTTGGAAAGGTGCAGCAGAAGGAAGACGAGGCTCGATAAGATTATCCCAATCAAAGGAGACACTGCTAGAACTTGGAGGGAGTACACTCGAAGAGACTGGAATTCCCCCTAGACTAGAAGACTCTATACCAGAAATCAAGAAGACTTTGTTGTTAGGCACTTCAAACCCCAAAAGAGGAGTGTAATCAACCAAAGATTGCATTGGCTCAAACACTTTATCAACCAATGGTTGATTAAACTATTGAGAAACCATAACAGATTTAGGAGTAGAAGAACTACCAGACACAAACCATAACCTTTGTACCACTAAAATACCAGTGCATAAATGAGTAAGATAGTCTCCCTTACATAGATTACAAGGGAACTTTGGTTTAAATATTATATGCCTTGGTTTCTGATCGACAACCATTCTGCCAACATGACTAGCAGTGGTTGGTAGAGAGTCCCCAACATGACTCACAGAGGTTAGTGACACTTTCCCAAGAGAGATATGACTTGTGCCCCTAGTCCTACTCATAGAAGTAGGTGAGTCAATAGAAATATGACTCACATAGGTAGATGACTCTTTGCTAGTATGACTTGCAATGACTAGACTTATGCCCCCATTCCTACTCACAGAAGCAGGTGAGTCAACATAAATATGACTCACGGAGGTAGGTGACCCATTACTAGTATGACTTGCAGTGACTAGACTTATGCCCCCTGTTAGTGTCGGTCTTGAGCCCTCCATCGGTGATCAAAAGCTCTTTGCATTATGCATAGGTAGGTGTCTCATCACTGTCAGTTTTGCATCCCGTTAGGCATGCCATAAAACTGATGGAGGAGCTGGTCCTTGTTCCCTTCTTGGCTTTGCTGGATCAGGTCATATCAGTTAATGAGCTTGTGTCACATTTGTTTTGCTTTGTCTTGAAATCCAAAGTCTTAGGTCTAGGGTTTCGGTCAAAATTCTTTGCAATGTCATGAGTCAAAAGTCCACGAGTCCCCAGCAAGCCAGAAGGAGGTATGTAAATATGTTTCATTGATATTTTCATCAGGTACAACTCATTTATACCTTGGATTTAAAAACCCTGTTTTTAAACCCAAGGTCATGTCAATTTTGCAAAAAAATAAGGAAATTTCAAAAATTCTTCAAAATGTCGGCAATAACCCTGGTCTTCTCGCCAGAGTCCATCAGATGG
>APFE031130894.1:0-16525 GCA_000404065.3 Pinus taeda
TGAGCGCAAGGAGAAGGATAAGTTCTATTGATGGGTCAAAATCTTAAGGCTGGAATAGTGGTATCTCTATATGATTTGGATCTGTGATATGTGGTGCACGCTTGATCTATAAATCTGATAATCTGGGTTAACTAATATCTGAATGTTTGAAAGAATGAATTTATAGATCTGTACACAGGTTCAGTGAAGTGAAGGCGCATATACACGCTGTTCTTGTAAGGGAAAGTCACATATACGCAGGTTGGTATTGACACAGAAGCGTATGCACACAGGTTTCTGAATAGTGAAGTAGTGTATATCTCTTGATTTATGTTCTAGCTGCTTTTGTTTATTGCTACAGTGTTCTGCGTTCAGAAGTGGGATGTGATTACTGTTATTATGATCTGGGTATAGTCGTTAGAGAAGTGTTTATTCAGTTTTGATTGGTGAAATGGTGATTGGTTGATGCAGAAATTCTTAATGTTTGATTGATGCTATTTATGGATCCAGTCTGAAAATTTATGAAACGTGGTCCCTGGAAGGAAGAGAAGGTTGTAGTCTTCTGCAAGTAGCAGCCTACGTACTAGTATCTCAACTAGTACAAGAACTAAGGGGGTTGTAGCTCCCTTCCAAGAGAAGCTGGAAAATGAGAGAGGTTGTAGCTCTTTGCAGGTAGCAGCCTGGATACTGGTAAAGGGCTACACTAGTATAGAATCATTGTAAAAAGAAGTTTCTAATTGAAAAGATAGAGACATATTGCAGTAGGTGGTTTTCACCCACATTGGGTTTCCACCTTATATCTTGTGTTCTTGTGTGTGATTGTCTTCTGCTCTATTTTTCTATTCCTGGTTACTGTTTATATGATCCTCATGCACAGATTAATGTTCATCATCTGTAGAATATTTTAAATTATAAGTCTGTATGGTATACACAGGTTTCCTTATCTGTAGTTGCATATATACATTGTTTTCTCTAATTGAAGTAGCGTATATGTTTTGGGTTTGAAAAAGAAAATAATTGACCAGATAATACTGATTCACCCCCCCTCTCAAAGTTATTTTTTGGTTCATGGACTTTCACGCAGAGAAACATTCACACACTTTCATGCAGTGAAAAGTTCCTTTCATGTAGAGAAAAATTCACGCACTTTCATGCAGAGAAAAGTTCACACACTTTCATGGGAAGTTTTTTTAAACAAATCATCGAAGCTTCAAAGTGTAACAACTTCATGGGTAGCCCTAGGGTGTTGGCATTATGATACATATGTTGAACTTGATGGCAACCCACTCATCTCAGATGATAAATTATAGTGCAGCAAAGTTATTTTCTGGTTCACGGACTTTCACGCAGAGAAAAGTTCACGCACTTTCATGCAGAGAAAAGTTCACGCACTTTCATGTAGAGAAAAGTTCACGCACTTTCACGGTAAATTTTTTTAAACAAATCATCGAAGCTTCGAAGTGTAACAACTTCATGGGTAGCCCTAGGGTTGGTTGTTGGGTCAGATGAGCTCACCTCTCTCCTTTGGGATAATTGTTCCACCTTTTGTGCAACCTCCCAAAGGGATAAGCTCCTTCTCCCATCTCTTATGGAAGCTCGCCCTCCTATAAATATCTCCTCCATGACTAAGATCAGCTAGCTATATGGAACTGGATGTAATTTCGTATCTTTAAAGTTTAGGGATTGAAGAGTAGAGGTAGAGAGTTTTGCTCGAGTAGCCTCTTATGTAACTCGGATTGGGATATGTTTGAGTACAGTTGGCTTGATTATAAGATTTTTCTAGCATCAACCTTTTTGGTAGGAGGGAGAGTCATTCATCCTTTTGGGAGACAGTTCATGGGTGAATTCTTGCGAAGACATGTTGATGAGACCCTTCAAGGAGACTTACGATGTCAAGGCTTGGTTGTAAGTTTTACTTTGATTTATATTAATACAAATAAATGGCTTGTTTCCTATATCGTATGTTGAATCGTGTATCGATAGCTTGAAGCTCCTTGAATCTTTAAGTAGATTGTTTTGTCATTTTCTATTATGTTTGTGGTGGTTCTCTACATGTTGTTTTTAGGTACAAGTGATTAGAAGAACGAGAGTTGGAGCAACACAACGGGGACTTCACTGAACGATGATTTGAAGGTAGGCCTTCATGACATCAACTTTCTAAGGAAATTTTCTTTGGTATTGCCTTTGCTGTGACTAGACCCACTCTAGGGCTAGAGGGGTTGCCTTTGTCCATAGAGGGAACTTGCCAGTGTCACAAGTTGGCAACCATACTAGGGATTTGTCTTTTGTCACTTGATTTTGATTTGCTTTGCTTGTTCCTTGTCCCCCTTACTATTTGGGTAGATTGCTCCATCTTGTAAGTTGTTAGACTACTCCTGGTAGTCTTCCCACTATCATAAATGATAGGCTTGGCCTTGCTTAAGCCAAACTTTTGTTTTTTTCCTCTGATTTAAGGTTGTCGTTGTTTATTTTCTAACAGTAGTGAAGTAGTTGTGCTTGTGCTATCTGCGTGGTTGTGCATTTTATTTATATTGCCTCACAGTCGCAAAGAGCTCTGAAATCGACTCGATGTTGCTAACTGGTGTACTTCTACAGTGACGTCATAAAGTGACTAGTTAGAGAGGTGCGATGATTCATTGTCGGCACATGTTGTCAATTTTACACTCGCAAATATTCCTATAGGTTTCAATTTTGAAGTTTGCTTGCTGATTGGCCAGTGTGTCTTGTCCTTTTGATCTTGTTTTCTGCCTCTTTACTGTATCAAAATTGTTGATTGCTAGAATTTTCAATTCCAAGTTTCAGCCCCTTGAAACTTTTTCTCTTGAACTATGTGACCTACTTACCTTAGGGTTTCTTAAATGATAGTTTGTCTTGCGTTACTTGTTCATTTGGATCATTAGACTCAGTTTGGCACGGTCCTTGGCTTTATTTGAGGCTTCTTCTTATTAATTGTTTGTTTATCTTCCTGATTGGTATGTGATGTTTGGTTACCAAACTTTCATGTCTTGTTCATTCAGTTTCCTTCCTTCACTTGGCATAGATCACATTACTTCCCGGTCAGTGAGAAAGCTTTCCAGTTTTGCAAAAAGAAACATCTTCTTAGTTTTGAGTCTTTGCTTCATTGTAGAGTAGAATATTTCTCTTTACTTGTTGAAAGATTTCATTTGAAAAAGGCTTCAAATTGGCATTGTTAAGTTTTGCATTTAGTTGCTTGTCATTTATTTGAAAAATCAAAATATTGCATTCATTTTGTGTTAAGAAATAAGAGCGATCGTTTGCATTAGTTAATTCTCGATATTAAGACATTGAAAAGACAAAGATGTATTTTTTCATTTTCTTGATTGGTTTGCTCTCGTTCACTTTCTTGTCACTTTGGTTGCTTTGAAATGAACCTCTTGATCTTCTTTAGTTAGTTGTTCATTGAAAAGGAATGGGTTCTTTACTCATTTAGTTTCATTCTAGGATTTTTGAATATACATTCGATAGGGCCTTGAAACTAAAATTTAATTCAAGATTAACTGCTAAAATTTATTGAATTGATCTAAAACTGCATTGGAACTTAATGCTCACATATCTAGAGGTCTAGGCTAGAGACATGTTCCAGCATCATTAAACCTAGTGGCTGTTGTTTTCACTAAGCACTAAGGTTGGGTGATTCCTCCTTTTGTGATTCGATAAGTACTAGTATAGACTAGTGCTCCTTGTACCATCGTGTATATTATGGGAGACCCCACTAGGTTACAATCCTACTATCCATAGGAAGCTGAGTTTGTTTCCCTACGGATTGTAACACACTGAAAACAACATTCAACAAGATTAGCTGTCATACGGGAAGTCCTTCGTCATTTCTGTTTCATTTTATTACCAAGCTATATATGTAGTTTTATGATTTGTCTTGTAAACCTTTTGCCTAGAATTCTAGAGTAGTCACTTTCATTCCTTTTCAACTCTTTAAAAGTAAAATAATCATATGAGAACTTGTCCTTTCAGTCTCATTAAACTTTGAAGGAGACTAGAGTCATCATTTTCCCTTTTATCGACTCTCTAGACATGAAAATGCAAAGTTTCGTTCCGGTGCCATAAAATTTATTTTCCCATGATCACATCTTACTTGTTAGTTTTGGCCACATCATGAATAATATCCTTGAAAGAGTTTAAAGCCATTTTAATTATATCTTCTTCCTGGTCTTTTGATTTTATGCCATCCTCGCAGACTCACCTATTCCATCGTCTTTACTGAGTGACGGAGAGCCTTTTTCTCTTGTCTCTTCTAAGGTACCATCTATTAACGACACTCTTCCTATTGTTTCGAGCATTCAGACTCTTACATCTCAAGCTCTGGGAGAGGAACCTTTTGATATCAATTGGACTCCTCCTAACGTTTGGGAGTTTTCAGACGAGGATCTTCCGTCTGCTGCTCCTGGTGCTTCAATCCCTATGGCCTCTTCTGACATGGATGAGTCAAGTCTCATTAGCAGTCAAGAGAGCCTTGTGTCAACTGGTGAACATCAGTTTCCTCTGGAAGGTTTCCCTTTCTACACTGCTCCCAATGTTTCGTTACCACTTCGCTATCACGCTCTGGCTGACATACTTGGTTCTACATCTCTACACCAGAGCTCTGTATGGTCTCGTACAATGATTTTGACTTTATGGTTGTTCATGTCTACTTAGCCGGCTATGACCTCCATTCCTCAAATGTAGGTTTCAACGGTTACATTTGTTCCATCAATACCCACCATTTTCGTGGCATTTGTAGCTCCTCCTATTAGCGGGGTTACCGCAACCTTAGCAGTCACTGTTGTTACTAGGATATCTTCCAAACATGATGATAGTGGTCATTCGTCTCTGGTGTCCGGAGTCAGTCAACCTACCAGTAATGTAACTATCTCTTTGAATTCCATTCTCGGGGGATTGTCATATGATCAATATTTGTTTGCTCTTCAAAATCCGACTTATAACCCTCTAGGTTCTCAGTCTATGTCCATTCTGCATAACGCTCTGCATTATCATGATCACCATGGAGCTCATATTTATTACACTGGATCTCTTCCTCAAATATCTCTAGTTGATAGTCAAATTCCACCTTCGATTTCCTGGAATTACACTACTTACAATGGCTCACAAGGACAACCCTTTTAGGGACAACCTTATGCCTCAGTAGGAAAACCTTTGGGCTTGCAAGGAAAACCTTTCAGGGAAAACATTTAGCCCCAATAGGTTCACCCTTTGTTTATTTAGGACAACCTTCTAGTCAGTTAGGTCAGCCTCAGTTCCAGCAAGGCCAACCTATTGTCTAGCAAGGACAACCTTCTGGTCAGTTAGGTCAGCCTCAATTCCAGCAAGTCCAACTCTTTGCCTAGAAAGGACAACCTTCTTTTCAATTGGGTCAGCCTTAGTTCCAACAAGGCCAACCTGTTGCCCAACAAGGACAACCTTTTGGTCAGTTGGGTCAGCCTCAGTTCCAACAAGGCCAACTTGTTTTTCAACAAGGATACCCGTTTGGTCAAATCAATCTAGCTATTAGTCAACTTGGTGTTCGAATGCAACCTAGACCTCAAGTTGAAGCTAGTCCCCAAACTCAATCTATTTATTAGATACAACTTGGGTCCTAGGTGTAGTTTGGGCCTCATTTTCAGTACAGTCCTCAAGTGCCTCAGCAACCCCAAGGGCAACCTGAGGGTAATCCATATCAGAATTATCAGCAACCTCAAATGAATCCTTATCAAAATTTCAATAGCCATATGTTGCCCATATTGGTCAAACTGGTAATCAGTGGCTTGTTGGAGGTCAAAATCTAGGTCAACAACTAGGGTATGGTTTTAATCCACCACACCATAACCCTTATGGCCAAAATCCTTCGGAACAGGATCCATGGGGGCAACAAGGCCCTAGTTGGAACCCTAACGCTAGTCCTTATCAAAGGCTTATGATTTCTTTCAACCCTCAGTTACCTTTTCTTGTGACTTTTGAACTGCCTGATGTGTCGAAGCTGACGAACGATCCTATACTTCATAATCCATATTGGCCACCGGTTCCAACCAAGATCCCTGGTGATTGTCCTAAATTTGAAGGCAAGTCCAGAGAAGACCCCCAGGCACATGTCATGACTTATCACCTTTGGTGTTCATCCAATTCCTGGCTTGATGATTCTATTCGTCTCCATATTTTTCAAAGGACTTATGGGTTCTGCTACTAAATGGTATATTGAACTCGCTCGTGGGACTTTCCAAGATTTTAATTCTCTTGCGATGGCATTTCTTACGCATTTTCAGTTACTGATTCAATATGAAATGGGAATGCATCTTCTTACTTCTCTAAAACAGGACACAGCTACCCACATATCTGATCACATTCATGAACGGAGAAGGCGTCGTTGTTTGATAAAATTTTGGATCCCTGATTAGCTATTGACCCATTGGTTCACTACCTCATTTATCGGTCCAATAGCCAGAGATATTGCTATGGGGGCATGCATTACTGAAGAGCAAGCCATCACGTCTGCTCAATATCTTGATTTGGTGTATTCCCAATCTGGCATGCTTTATGACGTCTTACTTGATGCTCCATGACCTAGAACTTCTAAAGCTCCATTGACACCTTCTCTCGATGGTGTTATTGATTATGTCATTCAATCTTCTCGAAAGTCTTACACGACTCCTGCGAAGCAGAAATCCACTGCTCCTATTGAAAATGATTCTCAGTATTCATCTAATTCTGGGAAAACCTCCGAAGTTAACGTCGTTCAGTCCAACACGGCAGAGAAAACTTCAAAGAATAAGAAGAAAGGGAAAAGTAAAAATAACTCTGACATGCCAAAGAAAGAACCTCCTAGGACTCCTGTTGATGATGGCTCTAAACATAAACCTAAGTATCCTTGTCTTATCTATGATGAGGATCACTACACTAAAGACTGTCCTCAATGGTTTGAGGTAAGCTGTTTTCTTAAGGGGACTTCAGGGATTCCTGTTGTACTTAAAGAGCCTTTTCCTTCCTAGTAAATTGAAATGGTGGTGGACTAGCCTCAATCCTCTTCCTCATTTGGTTCCTAGGTCTTTATGGATGGGATAATCCCTATTCATGTGAGTACTCGATAAAAAGATTATGCTCCATCGGCCCGGAAGGAACCTGAAGTACCTTTTAACATTCCTTCATCTAGTTTTGGCCCTCTTCATATTTAACAGCCTAGCATCGAGTCTCTCATTAAACCACCTACTAAAGGAGTTCTTTACAAATCCTTATATAACCCCAATGCTCGTGCCACACAGCACTATAGTATTATCAAAGACCTAGCCCAAGCTCCTTCGGCTATGTCTGTGTTGGAGGTTCTCCAGAGTTGTCCTCCCCAATGGAAGTCCATAATATCTGCCTTCGGTGGCATTGATCTGTCTAATTATGAGTTGATTACTTTCAATCTTGAAAATCATGTGCTGTGTTTGCCTCACCAAATCACTTTTCTTATCTAGGTTTTTATTAACTCAAAGAATATTCATCGTATTGTTATTGATGAAGGAAAGCCATCGGTTCTCCATATTTGAGTCAATCTCCCAATGCCTTGGAAGCATTTGATGGAAGAGATTCTCATCCATTTGGTAATCTCATGTGCTTGCCTATCACATTGGAAGGTAAGACGGTCGATGTCAAAGTATAGGTTGTTGACACCAATTTGACTTACAACCTTGTATTGGGTCAAAGTTGGACATATGTTATGCATGCCATTACTTCATAATTGTTTTGTGTACTTCGTTTTCCTCATCAAGGGAAAATTGTTACGATTTATCAGTTGTCCTTCTTTACTTCCTCTTCCTCGTAAGGCAATATCCCATTTGTGGAGCATACTAGTATTCCTTATGAGAGTGTGGGTGCTGGGCTCTTCAAAGATCCTGCCCTCATGGGTGTTTTTTTGCTCCCACCTCCTAATGTCACCTCCATCAATATGATCTCTATCAGCCCTGATCCTTGGGTGGTTCCTCCCCTCGATCAGGTAGATTCTTTGGGTGATGTTATGCCGTTGAGTGCTACCGAGCTTAACTATGTTGAAATCATTTCGGCTTCGGTTTCTTCTTTTAACTCTACTCCTCTGAGTAGATCTCTTGACATGTATGTGCAGTCCCCTTGGCTTGGAGATATTTCTTCTTTGGATCCTTTGAAAGAGATGTTTCCTTTCGACGAGGCTATTCTAGAAAATTTGTCTTTTGAGGATCCTTGGGTCAATAGTCATCATCGTTCCTCGTTTCTTCCTGGCTATGAGGCAATGGCTGCCTGTCTAGATAATTTTTCTTCCAATGTTCCTTCTTAGCTGTTTCAGACACCCATCCTCACTCATGAGGTCTTTTCTGAAGGGAATATGGGCAATACTATGAAAACTATGCATAAAGACATCTTTGTTAAACCAGGGGTTGTTGAGAATATTCACATTGGAGTAACTTGTTCTCCTGACGAGATCAAAATTTACACTAGTCTCTTCCCAGAGTTTCATGACGTGTTCTCCTAGTCATATGAATAAATGCCCGGTATAGATCCAAATATTATGGTGCATGACATACCTACATATCCTGATGTGAAACCACTTCCTCAATGCTTACATCCCATGTACCCAAGAAAGGCAGCTGCCATTAAGGGGGAGATTGAAAAACTTCTCAAGGCTAGATTCATTTATCCTATTCCACTAATAGATTGGGTCTCTAATATTGTCCCTGTGACTAAGAAGCAGGGCACTATTAGAGTTTGTGTTGATTATTGTGATATTAATTGCGCATGTCCAAAAGATAACTATCTCACTCCCTTTGTTGACCAACTTATTGACGACTGTACTAGGAGTGAAATATTCTCTTTTATGGATGGCTTCTCTGGTTATCACCAGATCAATATTTTACCTACTGATCAACACAAGATTTCCTTTATCTATCGATGGGGTACCTTCGCTTATAAAAATCTTCCTTTTGGTTTGAAGAATGCCGATGCAAGTTTCCAATGAGAAATGTCATATGCTTTTCATGATATTCAATACATTGTTCAGCCTTATCTAGATGATCTTCATGCTCATTTAGCTAAAAAAACAAACCATCCGGACCACCTACACCATATTTTTCTTTATTGTAAACATTACCGCATTCGTCTCAATCTGCACAAATGTGTCTTTTGCATTGATTCTAACAGACTCCTTGGGTTTGTCATTTCTAAGGAGGGTATTCATCTTGATCCACTCAAGGTAGAAGATATTTTGAATCTCCCGCCTTCTGCTACTTTGCATCAGTTGCAGAGTTTGCAAGGGAAGGCTAATTTCTTGCGTCATTTCATCCCTAACTATGTCAAGGTTGCTAGAAGTTATACGCATCTCCTTAAGCGTGACATTCCATTTATTTGGGATGAAATTGCCCAAAGTGTTAGGACCCTACATTGTCCCTTTTTATCACATATTTTGCTATCATTTCACCCTTTTCCAATCAATATTTGAAGTCCATGCTATTACTTTAATCCATTTTTCCAAAGGCATACAATATTTCTTCTCATTACTATATGTTTAATTTATTTTACATATAATTACATTACCTTCATAGTTAATCATTGATCGGATAGTTGCTGAAATAGTTTATCATTGCAGTCTACATTGCGGAAATAGTCTAAAGACTGCAGGTTTATCATTACAGTTTATGTTGCTAAAACAGTTAGAACAGTGCACAATTCCTGTTGCTGAAATAGCCCGTGATTTGCATTTTAGATTTGGCAGCATCAAAAGGAGATCATCGAAGTAGTTGTTACACTGGCTGTAACAACTACATTCCAAAGTCAGCATTGTCACAACCATTGTAACAACATTTTGTTAATGGAAGAACTAATTATCCCAATTTGGCATATCTGGTTAAAGATAGGATTTATAATGTAATCAATTGTAATAGATGTCTCTTCTTTAAAAAGAGGAGACATCTACATTACAGGGACTACAGATAGACTGTGGGAAGGTCTAGCTGAAAGTAAAAGGACTGGAATCTTTTGTAATATGATACATTGACAGATGAATAAAATACTGTTCTGAGCATTCCTTTCTAGTTCCTTTTTTTGAGGAATCTTGTGAGAAGGAAAGGGCCCACCTTCATCACAAGATTCACCCATTAAATTCCTGTAGTGTGTTAAGTGTTATTTTCTATTCATACCTTGTTAAGTTCTGTTTACTGAATATTGCTTATGCGTTATTGCTGAAACTCTATTTTTCAATTGATTATTGCATTACTTTCCTGAATTCAATCACAGCTAATCAGTGAGTGCTTTAATTGGTAATCGAGTTTATAGTGTGAGTTTATGAAGCATAGTAATCAAAAACAGGTGCTGAAGATTCCTGCTTGGGGAATAGGGTCCTGTTCTCTGTTATAGCACAACTAGTCTTTTCCTCAACAGATTGATTTCTTTTCCTAGATTGTTCTTTTTAATGTAATCAAGGATTCTTTGATAACTGTCTGCAATAGAGAAATTGTTCCTACTATAACTCAGAGTATAGCTTCAGTTTGTTTAAGGTAATGTGTGATTAGTATATGTATTACTACAACTTTTTATTGCTTTTGAGATTAAGCATATGCAATGTGTAGTAGCCTTTGAAATAAACAAACTTCCCTGGGTTGACAATTCATGTAGCACTTAGTTGTTTGAATTAATAAGCAATTAAAGTGACCAACATTTTGATGTCGTTGCCGAGGAAGGCAATCATAGATTTCAAACGCATTAATGTTTTTCTTTTAGATGTGATGAATGCATGAGAGGACGCAAGAAAACTAACCCTACAGGTAGCAAGGGCAAAGGAATAGGAGGAAGAAAGACCTATATTTATGAGATTATATCAAAAGCTGAAACTTCTTAGAGGCTAAGCTCTCGAAAGTCAAAGACTCAGCATTCTCTTCAAACAAACTACGAAACAGAGGAAGTTGTGGGCCCTGAAAAGGTTGAGGAAATAGTAGAAGATATTGAGGAACCAATAGAAGATATTAAGGAACCAGTTGAAGACATTGATGAGCCAACAGAAAACATTGAAGATCGGGCAAGTGCAACAGGAGAACAACCAATGGAAGGGAACAATGAAGGACTCTTTGGTGGAGGATAGGTGCGAGGAGAAGGAAGAGATGAGAATTCTCTCTCTACTCTAGGATTTCCTATTGGAGATCTTCCCAGAGGGGCAACTCCCATGAAGAATATCCCACTTTCAGCCTTACCTAACTTCCATCTCTCATCTTCTGAAGATCCTGATGAGTTTATTTTTGAGTTTGATATATTATGCAGAAGCTATGATTATGTTACTAATGCTCAGAAACTGAAGTTATTTCCAGCAACACTAAAAGGAAATGCACTAAGATGGTTCATGAGTCTGGGAGGCCATGTAATCACAACATGGGAACAAATGAAACAAAAGTTTTTGACCAAATATCAAGACCACTGTTGGACGAGAGAAGAAAGGGAGGAACTATTTAAGATGGTACAAAAGGAGGACGAAAATCTGGAGGACAGTGTGGAAAGGCTACAATACAATCTGCAGAGATCCAATCATCTTGATGTAAGTAAAGATATTCTTAAAAAAATATTATTGAAAGGGGTAAGGGATGATTGTCTAGACATGCTAAAAATGCTTGGTAAAGGGGACATATCTAAAGAATCATATGATGAAATTGTTAACCTCTGCAAAAGATGTTCAAGAGGAGCTGCAAGGAATAGATCAAATAGCAAGGATAATATATATTCAAGAGTCCAAAAGTCAGCCAGCGTAGGAGCAACAAGAGCTGAAATAGGTAATTTACTTGAGGAATTTAAAACTGAAACGTTAAGTTCCTTTGCTTCACAGATTGATACCTTGCAGGTTAAGAAGAAACAAGCAAAAGAAAAGTTGCTTTGGCTATCTTCTGCCCTAAATGAAAAGATAAAAATCCATGAAGGGAATGCCCATTGGACAAAGTGCCAATTTGCACCCTTTGTGAGAAGGATCATGAAACACAACAATGCCCTTCTTTACCAGGAATAAAAGCAGCATTGCAACCAACTGAAGAAGAAGCTGAAGCGGTCTATTTGCTGACATAGAGAAGGAAATCGCAACCACGAGGACAAGGTATGAACTCTAATATGCCATTTACATCTTCTAATCGTTGGAATAATTATCCTTCTTTTAATCAAGCAAACTACCCGCCCCTTAACCAGATGCAATACCCACCCTTCAATCAAATGAATTACCCACCCATCCAGCAAACAAACCCTCCCTTCGTAGACCTAACAATGTGGACTCCTTGGCCTCTGCAACAACAATCTTATTTTAATTAATGGAATCTGGAATCCAAACTGGAGAGCTCAACAAATCCCGTTTCCAAATCAATTTCCTCAGTTTCAGCAACCACTCCCTCTACCATTAGGTGCTCCACCAAATAATCAAATGATGAGACCCCAACTGCCTGTACAACAAAACCCTAACCCCAATAATAAAGTTGTGCAAGTCATTGATATTCAGAACCAGCCTATATATCCTGTTTTCCCTGCGTAGTGTAATGACATTCATTTACGATTTGGGAAAATAGTCGAACCTATTATTGATGATATTGCCTCTTCTGATTCTAATAAAGAAGAGATAGAGAGAAATAATTTACCTAAGGAGGTACAACCACCCTCTAATAAGGGTGTTGAAATAACAGAGCCACCATTCCCTGAGCGTTTATCATTGACTAAGACACCTGAGCTGCCTGCTTTTAATATTTTACGGGAATTACAAAATCTTTATGTTAAAATTCCACTCTTACAAGCACTCAGAGATGTACCAATTTATGCCAGAAATATGAAAGATATTTGTATTAAGAAACCTGGTAGGAAAGCTAAAGATCCCCTTATAGTTCATGTTATGGGTGATCTATCTTCTTTAATGTCCATTAAAGCTCCTCCTATTAAATATGGTGATCCCGGCCATCCTACAGTTACAGTACAAATTGTAAAAACTATTATTTCCTGAGTTCCGGTAGATTTAGGTGTTGCTATAAATATTATGACTCTTGAAACTTCACAACTGTTACAGCTGAAGAATGTGATCAGAGAGACACCAACCATTCTGGAGTTAGCTGACCATTCTACAATCAAACCAGAAGGAGTCATTGAATACCTAATCATTTCAGTTGAATCCTAGAATTACCTAGCTGACTTTGTGGTATTACAGACTAAAACAAAGTTGGGGGGACATCCTCTAATTTTGGGAAAGCCCTGGCTGGCCACAGCCAATGCCTTTATCACCTGTAGATCTGGTTCAATGACAATTTCTAATGGATGTGAAACCAAGTAGCTTACTCTCTATCCTCATGCCAAACCTATGATTAATAATGATAATTATATATGGTTGGACTAAGATGACAATGCTACTCAACCTATTTTGACTATCGGACAAGCTTTAACTCTTAAAGATACCACAGACGATGAAGTAATTAGTAATTTTATTTCTGAACTCTCCTCGGTCACTTCTGAAACATATAATCAGTTGACTACAATTTTGGAATCTGAAAACTAGGAAAAGCTTAAATCTGAAGATCTACTTCAAGCATCAACTACCATCTCCTCTAAAAACATAACAGTAGAAATCGAACCTGGCAAAACATTGAACATAAACCCCAATTTAACAGATGCTGAAACACAGTAACTAATGAAGTTACTTCATGAAAATAAGGAAGCATTCGCATAGGACTATACAGATATGAAAGGAATCTCTCCTAAATTATGTACTCATCACATCTATATAAAGGAAGGTTGCCGACCAATCTATCAACCCCAGTGGTGAATGAATCCCAATTTGAGGGAAATTGTTAAAGAAGAACTTCAAAAATTGCTTAATGCAGGGTTTATATACCCCATTTCTGATAGTGAACGGGGTTCTCCATTGGTGATAGTACCTAAGAACAATGTGAAATAGAGAGTGTGCATAGATTATAGAGCCTTAAATAAAGCCACTCAAAAAGATCACTTCCCCTTGCCATTCATTAATCAGGTGTTAGATAGTTTTTCAGGGAAGAAATTCTTTTCCATTTTAGATGGTTTTAGTGGATATAACTAAATCAAAATTGCACCCCAAGACCAAGACAAGACCACTTTTACTAGTCCCTGGGGAACTTTTTCCTATAGAGTTCTCCCATTTAGACTATGTAATGCTCCAACAACGTTTCAAAGAGCAGTGATAAGAATCTTTTCTGATATGCTTAATGACTCTATGGAGATATTTATGGATGACTTTACCCCTTGGTGTGAATTTTGAAGATGCATTACAAAACCTTGAGAAAGTACTTAAACGTTGTGTATAAGCTCACCTTTCCCTAAGTACTGAAAAATGTCATATGATGATGAATGAAGGAATTGTACTTGGACACTTTATTCCATTTCAAGGAATTTAGGTAGATCCATCCAAAATATAGGTAATTTAGACCCTTCCTATCCCTAGAACACAAACTAATGTGAGAACTTTTTTAGGACATGCTGGATACTACAGAAGATTTATTAAATTTTTTTCTAAAATAGCTTCTCCTTTGTTTGTGTTGCTTATGAAAAATGCTGAATTCAAGTGGACTGATCTTTGCAAGAAAGCATTTGATTAAATCAAGCATTATTTATCTACAGCTCCTATTTTAAGGGGACCTAATTCGGCACTTCCCTTTCATATATCCTCTGATGCTTCGGATACTGCAATTGGAGCTGTCTTGGGACAAGAGGAAAACCATCTTCCTTATGCTATCTATTTCATTAGTAAGAATATGACTTCTACTGAGCTTAATTACATAGTTACTGAAAAGGAATTTTTAGCAGTCATTTATGCTATTAATAAATTTTGACATTACATTATTGGTTACTCTAATTTTTTTCATACTGACCACTCATCTATTAAGTATTTAATTAACAAATCTGTCAAAAATGCTCGAGTCACCCGGTGGTTATTGTTATTACAAGAGTTTGATATTACAATTGTAGATTGACTAGGAAAAGAAAATGTAGTTGCTGATTTCATTTCTCGGTTAAAAGCTGATGATAATACTCTAGTAGATGATTCCTTTCCTAATGGATATTTATTTGTAGTATCTACTCACTCACCTTGGTATGCAAACATTGCCAATTATCTGATTGCAGGGAAGTTACCATCACACCTATCACATCGAGAGAAAAGAGAGATCATTCAACAAAGTTCTTGGTATAGCTGGATAAGTGGGTGTCTTTTCCATATAGGACTTGATCATGAAATCCAAAGTTGCATTAAAGAAGATGAGGTTTATGATATACTAAAGGCTTGTCATGATGACCCTTATGGAGGGCATTCTGTTGATAAGAGAACGACACACAAAATTCTCAGAATGGGTTATTATTGGCCCTCACTCTTCAAGGATGCAAAGAAATATGTTCCGGCCTGCGATAGCTGTCAGAGAATGGGTCAACCTAATCATAGAGATGAAATGCCATTGAATCCCCAGGTGATACTTGAACCCTTTGAAAGATGGGCTCCAGACTTTGTAGGGCCCATTAATACTCCATCCAATCAAAGATTTTATATATTGGTTTGTACAGTTTATATGACTAAATGGGTGGAAGCTAAGGCACTCATTAGAGCTAATGAAGAATATGTTTTAGCTTTTCTATTTGAAGAAATCTTTGTTAGATTTGGAGTGCCTAGAGAGCTAGTTACAGATGGAAGACCTCCTTTCAATTCTCATGGTTTTAAAGCCACCCTTCAAAAATATCATATTCATCATAGAATGATTACACCATAGCACCCCCAAGCCAATGGACAGGTGGAGAGTACAAACAAAGTTATAGAAGCCATTCTAACAAAAACAGTGAAGGAAAACAGGAAGGATTGGTCTCAAAGGCTCCCTGAACCATTATGGGCTTACAGAACTACCTGGAGAAACACTACAGGATTCTCTCCCTATGAATTGGTTTATGGTAAAAGTGTTGTTTTTCCTGTGGAATTTGAAATTAAAACCTTAAGAACTACTTTATCTGTTAACCTTGATTTGACTGATGCACAAACAGCCAGGTTACAACAGTGCCAAGAATTGGATGAAAAGAGATTAGATGTTGTTAGTGTCAGCCTTTGTAGCCTTCCTTCAGTGCTCAAACATGCTCTTACAAAGTGATTTTAAGGTGTCAAGGTCAAATTTTGTCATTTCAATAAGTCTTCAAGCAAAATTTGGTCACTAGGAATTAGATCTAGGGTTTGTTTTCACTCTTTTCAAAATTGTCCAAATGTCAGTCCATGTCACCATTCAGCTGAGTGTACCATTATTCAGAGGGTTTTCATCATCATCTCAAGTTCCATTGGGTCATTTTACAGCTTGTTCATGCTTCAGTTGTGCCTAGGTAAGGTCCATTTCCCTCTCCTAGGGTTTTGGAGGTAATTTCTCTTGGATGGTCAAATCATTAGAAAAACTTGTATCCTGATATTCATACACCTTCCCCTATCATTAAGGTACCTTATTAAACACTTACCATCACTAAGATTCCCCAAATTCCTCATTTTTGCACAAACCCTAGTCTCTTGCCACAACTTGGCAATTTTCTAGGC
>APFE031130894.1:30775-46821 GCA_000404065.3 Pinus taeda
AACACTTTTAGGGACTTAGAAGCCCTTGGTTTATGGACATATGTGATTGGGGTTGCAGTGCCCAAATATGTCTATAACAACAGGGCCTTCAAATTTTTTTGAAAAAGAGGTTAAACCACAAATACCTCAGCCTACTTTGACTATTAAAACTAAAAGTCCTGTACCTTAGCCTACAAAAATTGTGTTTACTCAGACTGAACCTCAGCCTAGAAACACTATTTTTACTTAGACTAGTAGCACTGAAGCACAAATTGAGAAATGGAAGAAAGGATATGTTATGTCGCAAGATAGGATCTTGCAGGAGCATAAATCACTGTGGAAAAATCATATATATTCAAACTAGGAAGCTTTGGAGTAGGTACTCCAACATTCTCATGCCCAGAAGAAGGAGAATAAACAACTAAAAACTAGACTACTCCTCATGAGGTATCTGGACCTAAACAGTTTGTGAAAACTTTCACAGAAGCATCTACTAGTGAACAAAATTTACTCTGTGAATTGTATCTCCATAATGAAGCTATCCCTGAGGATAGGAAGCTCAATCTAAACCCTTTGGTTGGTGATGCTTAGATTAGGGCCTTTGTCTCTTTCCTTGCTAATAATCCCATATGGGAAAATTCCTTTCTTTCAGCAAGGCATAATGAAGACAATCGTCTTCTGTGGATTCGATCCGAGCCACAGAATTCTACCATTTTTGTTGCTGAATATCGTCAATTTTTGAAGGAACCAGGAATGGGTGAACACATCAGGCAGCTACAAGCAGCAGTGTTACAAGAATGCCAACATTTTGTTAAAGCCAAGGGAGCTCTTTCTTTAAAAGCAAACAACTTATTCTGGCAACAATCTTCTAAGGAAAGGTAGGAGTATCATCCCTTTAGTCCTCCTAATGTTGAATCAGCAATTTCAAGGGTACCCGACTATGTCAAATGTGTTCAACAATGTGCTGAAAAATGGGTAGGATATCATTTTCATTTTCCTCTTCTATGGATGCTAGCACAAGAGTATAAGGCTCATTACAGGTTGACCAAAAAGGAAGAAGCAGCAGCATGGCAGAAGTTACAGAATGTGCACGGCTTCAGAGATCTGGCTGACAGTACCTTCTATAGTTACTGTCTAAGTAATTTGCACTCCAAGGCCCAGTACCTGAACTTAAATTCAAAGTAAAGTAGCATGAGGACATGCAGCCCTTTCAGTTGGGGGGGATGTTAGGACCCTACATTGCCCCTTTTTGATCACATATTTTGCTATCATTTCACCCTTTTCCAATCCATATTTAAAGTCCATGTTATTACTTTAATCCATTTTTCCAATGGTATACATTATTTCCTCTCATTACCATATGTTTAATTTATTTTACATATAATTACATTACCTTCATAGTTAATCATTGATCAGATAGTTGCTGAAACAATTTATCATTGCAGTCTATGTTGTTGAAGTAGTCAGAAGATTTCAGGTTTATCATTACAGTTTATGTTGCTGAAACAGTTAGAATGGTGTGCAAATCTAGTTGCTGAAACAACCCGTGATTTGCATTTTAGATTCAGCAGCAACAAAGGGAGATCATCGAAGGAGTTGTTACATTGGCTGTAACAACTACATTCCAAAGTCAGCATTGTCACAACCATTGTAACAACATTTTGTTAATGGAAGAACTAATTATCCCATTTTGGCATATCGGGTTAAATATGGGATTTATAATGTAATCAATTGTGATAGATGTCTCCTCTTTAAAAAGAGGAGACATCTACATTAGAGGGACTACGAACAGACTGCGGGAAGGTCTAGTTGAAAGTAAAAGTATTGGAATCTTTTGTAATATAATACATTGACAGATGAATAAAATATTGTTCTGAGCATTCCTTTCTAGTTCCTTTTTCTGGGGAATCTTGTGAGAAGGAAAGGGCCCACCTTCATCACAATAATCACCCATTGAATTCCTGTAGTGCGTTAAGTGTTATTTTCTATTCATACCTTGTTAAGTTTTGTTTATTGAATATTGCTTATGTGTTATTGCTGAAACTCTGTTTTTCAATTGATTATTGCATTACTTTCCTGAATTCATTCATAGCTAATCAGTGAGTGCTTTAATTGGTAATCAAGTTTACAGAATGAGTTTGTGAAGCATAGTAATTAGAAACAGGTGCTGAAGATTCCTGTTTGGGGAATAGGGTCCTGTTCTCTGTTATAGCATAACTAGTCTTTTCCTCTGTAGATTGATTTCTTTCCTAGATTGTTTTTTTTAATGTAATCAAGGATTCTTTGATAACTATCTGCAATAGAGAAATTGTTCCTGCTGTAACTCAGAGTAGAGCTTCAATTTGTTTAAGGCAAGGTGTGATTAGTATATGTATTACTACAACGTTTTATTGCTTTTGAGATTGAGCATATACAATGTGTAGTTGTCTTTGAAATAAACAGACTTACTTGGGTTGACAATTCATGTAGCACTTAGTTGTTTGAATTCATAAGCAATTAAAGTCAGCAACACAAAGGTCATTGGAGCAGCTCAAGACCCTTCTTCTTTCTGCTCCTCTGTTGCTTCCACCTAACTATCCTGTGATTACTCACTTTATTTAGCAGCCACTCATAGTACCATTGGTATGGTTCTGGTACAAGATGATGATGACAATTCCGAGCATGTCATATATTATCTTAGCCGCAACCTTATTAACATTGACACTCGCTATGCTTATGTCGAGAAGTTGACCTTGGTAGTCGTTCAGGTTGTTCAATGTTTTCGTCATTACATTCTGTTGTGTACTACGACCGTGATTTCAGATTGCAACCCGATGACATATATTCTGTCATGACAGTTACTAGGGGGGGAATATTCCAAATGGATTGTTATCCTCCACGGGTTTGATTTGGAGTTCACTACCACCAAATCTAAGAAGTCACTGGTTTTCGCTAAGTTGATTTTCTCATTACTATCTGCTTTTGCTCCCTCTCGGATAGAGGACTGCATTCCAGATGACATGATCTTCTTGATTAGTACCCTCGATCCCTGGTATGGTGACATTATTGTTTACCTCCAGATGTCTTCATTTTTCTCAGACTTGTCTAAGGATGCATGGCGACACATTCGCCATCATTCTTAGACATATCATATTATTGGAGACACGTTGTACCATGTTGGCGTTGATTCGATTCTCTGCCACCTTTTAACTCTTGACGAGGCTCAGAAATTTTTAAATGACTATCACTCTTGTGCCTATGGCAGTCATATGTCTAGTTATGCTACTGCTGAGAAAATACTTCGAGCTGGTTACTTTTGGCCATCCATTTTCAAGGATTGCATTCTTGCCATCCACTCCTGTCATGCGTGTCAAATTTACTAGTGCAATAGGCGTGCGCTGCCTTCTCTTTTGCATCCTATTGTTACCGTTGGCCCTTTTGCTAAATGGGGCATTGTTTTTATGACCTATAACCCTCGCTCAGTCGGGGGGCATGGGTATATGGTGAGCACTAGTATTGCAACAATAATGCTACAACTTCTAGGCTGCCTACGTAACTCTTATCAACCTAGTAGTTCGTAACAAACTTGGAAGCGACGGTGATATATGCACAAGTACTAGTTCTTACTACAGGTTATCACTTGGTCAACTGGTGTAAGATCACTAGGAGCTCAAGACAACTTCTATGGATTCCAGAAGAAGCTCTATATGTAATGAAAGAAAGGAAAGATTACTCTATAGAGGCTACTCTAATTGCAGAAAGGAAAAAGACTGAAATGTAAAGTAAACCTAGCAAACCTTACTGAACCAACTAATTCTACTTTTGCAGAAAGAACTATGAAATCCATGAAATGAATGCCATTGCCTACTCAAGGAAGTAAACAACATCTACTCACGTTATTTCTAGAAGTAAATGAGGAAAAAACATCTTTTTGGATTTTTATGTATTTTTATGTGAAATTGACAGGCATGTATTTTATTGTGTGTGAAGGTGAAAGTGCATAGGTGATGTTGAAGGGTGACTTAGGGCTTTGTGGGGATGTAGGATGCTGTGGATGGGTCCTAGGAGGTCTCTGGTGGCCTTTTGGAGGCTTTTTCCACACTCAGCCTTCAAAAGAAAGCCTACAAAAAAATCTACAGGAGGACACAAGGGATTTATAGGAGGTCTACAGGAGGATGCCGAGAGTAGTTTTGAAGGTTTTGATGGTGTGAGAGTGGGTGGAAGAGGTAGGTAAAGGTTGGGATGATGTGTTAGGGTGCCTAGGCTCCACCAAGGGTCACTAGGAGAGGGAACGATGATTGGGAGAGAGGAAGAAGTCCTATGGAAAAATCCAGAAAACTAAGGCAGATTTGAGGTGAATTTTGGGCGACCTGTAGGGCATGGATCAAAGAGAGAATGTGATGGATCATAGGTTGACCTACTATGAGGAGAGATCTACTGCAAAAGAACTAACAGTCAACCAATAAGATCAAGCAAGCAAGGAAGTGAGTACATCTAAAAACAGAATTTTGCATCAAGCTAGTGTAAACTATGATGCATGGAAGTGAATGCTGAACAATGCTACAAGAAAGAAAGCATGGAAGAAGACTTATTGCAAATACATAAATGAGCATGGTGGAAGAAATCTAAATCAAATCATCAACCTTCTAACACACTTGCAAACACTAGAAATCCTATGGAGGAGGAAAAACTGTGTTTTTGGGGCAGTAAGAGGGTCTTTGCCTCAATTCATAGTCCCAAAGGGAGGAAAAGAGGCCAAGGCACTATTGCTAGCCTTTTGAATCTTCTTTCTATCACTTCTTAACTTGCTATAGAAAACACAAATGAAAGAAAACTACTAAACCATCAAAAACAACCTATTCTTAACAAAGAAAGAAATTCATCTAACAACTAATCCATAAACTGAAACAAAGCATATAAATATAAATAAAGAGGAGCTTGGCTACTTGGATTGGGCCCTAACCCAAGAGCTTCAGCCCTCTGAGGTAACTCAGTGCTAGCTCAAAAAGTATCTCATATTTATTATCAAAACAATAATAGGATTACATGAAAAAATCCACAAAAGTAAGCTCGAAGTTGAGCAGAGTTTTACAATAGCAAAAGTACAACAAAAAACCGACCCTAGTGAGGCCCTAGGCCTCTCTACTTATACAACTGAAGCTCCCAACAGCTTCCTTAAAATCAGGGAGGCTTGGCTCCCAAAACTCGAGATAAACATCATTTATCCTCCACTTGCTCGGATGTGCCCTAGTGCATTGATTTGGCTGCTTGTACTCCGAGCTGCATGAAAGGGAATTTGTAGTGGGGAATAATAAATGAGGGCTATTCCCTCCTATAAATCCTCTCCTATATCCTCTTTGAATTATTGCTACCAATTTTCCATTGAATCTTTGACTTTGTCTTCAAAATTCAACAAAAATCTTTATTAACAACATATTTGACCACATGGAATCATAACTAACTCAACTCACTCCATAAGCATAAATATAATAAAAAAAAATGTAATAAGCTAAGAGAATGGTTGATTTAACTGTGTTAGGAGGAAAAATGAGCCCATATAATTACCCATTTACAGGGAACATCATCACCCCCTACTGAAGGTGTTGCTCATCCTTTGAGCAACTTAGTCCATCTCCTCATATTTTATGGCCCTGGTGGCCTCTCTAGCATCCCAAGCTTCTAATGTTGTTTCCTCTTCCTTGTCATAGAAGCCTGCTTTATTGTCTATCTATTTCCACTGCCTCTACTCTTCTTCTTCTGTCCTTCCTTATAACATGCCTAACAGCAGTGGTGGACTCAATTTGAGGCAAATCCAATTGACCTATAGCCTCTGCATTGAGTTCTTGTACATTAGCACTATCCTTAGTGCCTCCTTCATCCTCATTGGGGAATGATATTCCCTAATCTTCAGACTGTGTAGTAAGGTGTTCCATCTCATCTTACATGCATGCACATAGTCATCGCCAAGTAACCTTTCGATGTCCTCAAAACGTGTAATGGCTTATTCTTGATCACTTATGTCGAGTAGTAAAAAGGGTATTTTTCACCTCTATTTACCCTAAATTAATTATCAATCTAGGGATGATTTGTTATCTCAAAGAGTGTACTCAGTCTGAGGCAATCATTTGTCAGAGTAATGCTAGTAGTATAGTGATTTTGAAAAAGTAACTAAATACTGGAAACAAACTTCTAAATGTAATAGCAGGAACTGGAAATTCTTGTGACTAAATCATTCATTTAAGGAACTACAACACTTTATCAGTCAAGGGTGCAGTAATAATAACTCTTCCCTTTGTAAACTGATGTAATTGAAAAGCAATTAAGGAAAAGATCATCAACCTGGGAACTCAACAACAACTGTTAATGTTCACTATAGTTTCAGATCGTTCTGTGCACACCAAAGCAATGGTAATTCTAATAATAGGAAAAGGAACAACAACTATTCTATTTAACAAGGTTGATCAACAAAGATTTAACCTACAGAAATGAACGAAGCGGTAATTATAGGAATCAAGCAATAATCTTTACCTTAGAAATGATTTGAACAACAAATGGAAATTGGATAACAAACTAAAGAAAGCTATGAAATATTGAACAACAACCTGAATCAAATGTCAATGCACAACAAACCAAATCGAATATTGCATACAACCCTTCTATATTGAAGGAAATAGTAATCTGAGTTTCAGCACAACAATTATTAATCACGGTTATGAAGAAACAGCAATTGCGATCACAGTGGAATAGCAATCACGTTTAGAAGTAAACCTTAGATAAATACACAATAGTATTGCTTTATGAATACATAGCACTGTTACTCTGTAAACGAACAGTAATGGGAATCTGGAAGGAACAACAATGTTATACAATAATATCAATCTGTTAAAGAATTGACAATATGATATAACTTTAGAATGAATAGCATAACATTCCAGTTGCAGAGAATAACCTTACTATTCAAATAGGAACAAGATATAACACAGCCCATACATGAAATAATAAGGAACATCAGATTACTGAACAAAGCGAATAAGACAAATCAAACCACACACGACTTGGAATCAGAAAATAATGGTACAGGAAGCAAGTGATCCACCAGGGCTGGGCCCTTAGCCTCTAAGGATGCACTATTGTGATTACTCCAGAATCAAAGATGGGATAGCAACAGAGTTTATATATTAAGCATCAAAACAGAGTTATAGTAATCGCTCTTTTAAAGAGAGTCGATGATCAAAGTTTAAGTTACAATAATGAATTTCATAAAAACAACAATAGTCCACCCCTTGGGCTAGCAATGTTGTCCCTTCTTATAGCATCCAAGTGGAAATATCAACGATATAGATAATCTTTAAGGTAGCGATCCCTCAGGATCAAAGGATCATGAGGGATTCACCAGATCATTATTTCTTAGTTATCTCTTCGTTCTCTTGCACTGATTTGGTATCTCATCTTCCTTTTCCTAGCTTGTACGCTCCAATCTAGATTGCCTCATTTGGATGTGGTTCACTGTCAAAGGGACAACAATTGATTTTGTCTTGTCTTTTCCTTTGGAGTGGCAATCTTCTTTTTTCCTCTATTTCTACATAGGAAAAGGTAATTATTAGTCATTTTATGTTGCTCACAAATCTTCCCCTGCTTACCCTTTTTCATGCCCTTATGAAAACATTGTAATTGACATGCAAGACAGTTAGGGAATAGGCCAGAGAAGGGATCTCATTAGGTGGTCTAAAACCATGATGCCTATCTAGGAATTCAAAAAGATGTCCTGTCTGACCTTCAGGCATTTCATATAAGGCTTGATATCCTAGTGCAGGGTTCCGAATGATTGAACTTTGGAACCTACAACCTAACCAAGATGGGCCTTCTCTCAAAATGAGGTCACCATAGATACCCAAGCGGTCAACAACTAGCTTAAAGTTCTCATAGTTGAATGGTTCATGTTTTGGATATTCTGATTAGAAGTCTGGTATCAGAATTTGGCTGCTGCTATGGCGAGGTCTTTTATGGTAAAGAAGTATTCTACCCCTTGCCGGATGACTGTTGTGTGGATAGGTCCCAATGCCTCGATCACTCCGTGAGTTCTCATTAGGCTCCTATGTTTATTCCATAGCTGGAGTGGGTCTCTAGGTTCACCCATCACCCATAAATCTAATCCATTCTCCTGTCTTTGAAAGACATTGTAGGCTTTAAGGCACTTTATTTGATTAACACCAAAAGAAATAAATTCCTGCAGTTGGACATCACCCACAAAAGGGCTAGGGTTCTGCTCTGTTTCTCCATCTAATGCAAGATTGTGGAAATAAAATTCACATAACAACCGCTGAACTCTCACCCCGTAATTCTTACAACAATTTATGAAGTAATCAATGGTTTTTATTTCTATAGGTACTCCTGCCTTGACAACTTTAATTTTCAATTGTAAATATCTTTCCATTAAGAACAAAGCATAGTTTCTAGTAGGTGCCCTACACGCTAGAACATCAGTATACAGAGAACATAAGGTATCCTTTTGTTTGATGACTATGTCTAGTCTATGGGTTACCTTTTTGACTCTTTCTTCTGCCTTTCAACATCCTTCAAAGGCCTGGCTTTCTGATGTGTTAATGTTCTTCAGCTGCTGTTGTAATTTCTCGTATTTTTCTTGAGGGACAGTCTACTTTGTGAGTTTCTCTAATGTTTGTTGGGCTCGTGCCAAATCTTTCCATAGAGTTACTATCCTCGGGTCCTTATTCAACATAATAGTTGTAGGTGGGAGATCTACTTGGATCTTGTTATCACAGGTCGATACGTTATCTGATTGTACTTCGACATGGGCAACAACCAGATGTTATTCCTTTTGGTTTTGAATGGCAGGTTGGACTTGAGTCCTCTTGATCGTTTTCTTAAGGGTTCTTCCTAGATGGTTGCATTCTTTGCCACATCGGTTCCTTTCGATTTCTTCCCCATTTTCAAGACTCTTATCTGTTGTCGAAGTTGCTCAGTCACATTAAGCAATCTCTATTGTTCCTTTCGCAATATTTTAATTTCCTCTGTTTTCCTGGAAGGAACAGTCGTTCATTTACTCCGGCCTGGACTTTGTACCTCAAGTATTGTGCCTTCGTTTTGGCCAATTTCCTTATTTTCTTCTTGGGGTGCTTCTTCAGTGTTATGCTAATCAGGTTGTTCTGGGGTATAAACCCTAGCTTTCTTTGCTGTTTCCTGGGTAACTTCTTCTTCTACCTCTTCTTCATCGTGGAATTCTTCTGGTGTATTTTGACTAGGAACATATTATTCCTCTTCTTCATTCTCGTCACTCTTCTTCCTAGATATGCTCTAATTGTGAGCGAAGTGGTCCTCTTCTCCCTCCTCCTTATCACATAATTCTTAGGATGCACTTTTTTCATGAGTAGAGTGCTCCTGTAGTCCTTCTTCCTCATCACACAATCCCTCGGATGCACTTTTATCATGAGCAGAGTGCTCCTGCGGTCCTTCTTCAATGTGGGGGTTAAGTGGGCTATGAGGTTGGACATATTCACCCATATTGGCTAGAATGTGGGCCAATTCATCTTCTTGCAGTAGATTTTGTAATGTACTTTCACTACATTTTCTATGCTTCCTCTTCTTCCTGACCGGATTGCTTAGTCTCCTTCTTCGGTTCTCATTCATCGTTTTCCTCCAATTTTTTTTCATTCTCCCCTCCTTCCAATTGTGGGGGTTTTTCATCTCCTGAATCATGTATCTCCATAGGTTGACTAATATTTCCCTAGGAATTTCCTAGAATTCCTCGGATCCTTGCCAATCTAACATATTTTCTTCGTTTTAGTGGTCTGTTCGATGTACTGGCAACATGTTTTCATTTTGGGCTGGTAAAGCGAGTCCCCCATCTATTGTGAAAATCAGTTCTTCCCAATTGCTCTACTATTGGGTAAGACTGTGATTGAATATCAGTCGTATTAACCCATGGTGGCTTACTACTGACTCTAGATGGTGATATTTCTTCATACTTCGGGCAACATCATGTAATAAAGAATTTAAAAACGTAGGAAAATTCACAACACACTTTTGCTTTAACACAGCTAAAAGTTTAAGATAGCGTGGTCTTACCACGTCTTTCTTGGTGTCACAAGTGATGTAGCTCTGGATAACTCTCACCAATTCTGCCCACAGCTCTCCCAAGGTTTTTGACAAAACTCCCTTCCCTTTTACAGTTAGGTTCTTCCCTTTTTCCCTGAAGATTTTCATGGTGTCTAGTAGTCTCACCATTTTCAGAGTCCACACAGATCCAGTGGCTGGCAGTCCCGAAACTTCTGCAATTATGTTGTCACTGACCGCTATCTATCTCCCTCTCACCATGGACTGATGTTCATGCAAGTTCTGTAGAACCTCAATTTCCACCATCTCATTGGATTGTTGTAGACGGTTAAGATAAGTTATTCATCCTGCCCTTGATAGGATTTCTCATGCAGCATTGGAGACCATCAACACCTGTGGCTCACCGTGAATTGATATTCCTCCCATGCTTAGCACACTATTAAAAGCAAAAAGATGGTAATGGAATAACATGCTGTTCAAATTTTTAACTCACTGTTAGAAAACATAGAGAATATGAAGGAACAACAATCTGTTCAAATTTCGAACTTAGTGCTAATTATTACAGAGCAAAATATGGAAATCGCTTCGGAACAGTGCCATGCATATTGGGAAACAAAATACCGTTAAGCTTTTCTATTCCCGAGTCATTAATTCTTCCAAATGATGGGCTGAGACGTATGCCAGTGAATTATGGGGATCACTCGCGCCCCCTGCAATGTGATAGGCCATCCTCAGCTGTCAAATAAAAGAGTAGCGTGTTGAACTGCCATAGTATAGAGTCATAAAGGAACAACATATACATATATGCCATGTTTACAAAAATGAGGGGATTGCTTAAATCGAGACATATAATAGAATCGCTAATAAATAATGAAATGTTGTGATATGATGCGAGAATTGGAGGATAGGACAACTGACGTGAATAAAAGGTCTAATGCAATCATTATCGACTTTTACCGTCATAATTGATTTGTAAATAATTTTCATGCATCAAAGGTTCGAAAGGGTTATATACATAATCTCATTTGAACCATTTATAAAGATATAAGAAGAAGGGTTTTATAATTGCTATTGGTGTATAAAAAATGTGACTTCAATACCATCAACAGAGCTCTGTTGCCCATAGGTGTCCATAACCTTGACATAGTTGTTTATTTCACCCTTCGAACCATAATCCTTTGTGTATGCCTAGGAAAGTGTTGTGCAATGTCAGAATGGAGGCCATTATGCTGGCTTGGTAACCAGATAAATCATAATTCCATTTACCAGGAAGGAGAGAAAGGTGGGTAGGTCAGCTCGTGATGAGACCTCCTATTCCAACGACTTTTTATTTTTTCTAATGTGCCTCTTGGATCATATTCCTAGTGTGGTGGCCATAGTAGGAATGCCACTTCACTTTCTTCCTTATGATCATGGTAGGCTGGCCCTTGATGAGACCCCCTATCCTTCATCTGGAAAATCATGTTAGCAATCATATAAACATTTTTCTTTTTCTTTTTTTTCTTTTATATATCAGTTTTCCTATTTATATACATAGGGTGGTTCAACACTCCTTAAGAGTAGGGATGGTGGAAGAAGTCTTAACATTTCAATAGAGAAAAATATGCCCTTATTCTTATTCAATAATAATGATTAAAGAGAATTAGGGAGTTAGGAAGAACTAGCATGATAAAAATAATCAATCATATTGGTATTAGTAAAATAATGACAGCAAGGGGATCAATAGTTGTGTCCTCTCCTCTTTTCTCTTATCAATTCAAAGAAATTTCTTCTAAGGATAATCATTTTTATGTGATTTGTTGATTCCAGTATCCTCTAGTTTTTGTATTCGTTGCATAAATGTATAATTGTGCTTTAAATGACCATGACTCACAAAAATGATCTAAATGGTAAAACAAACAAAGAAGAAGAAAATGCACTGTTGTTCTCAAGATAGAATAGCTACTGTCCGCAAAAACTGCAAGCGAAAGGAAAAACATGGTTGAAACTACTGCTCCTTGAGAGGAACAACAGATGTCCCTTAATCGGAGCAGCAAAGAAAGCAAGCGCAAAGAAAAAATGCGAAAATGTTGTACCTTCGGAAAGGAATAGCAAAAAAAATGAAAGTGTTGTTCCTTCGGAAAGGAACAACAGAAAAATGGAAGTGTTGTTCCTTCAGAAAGGAACAACAGAAAAATGAAAGTGTTGTTCCTTCGGAAAGGAACAACAGAAAACAAAAATGTTGCTCGTTTGAAAAGGAATAGCAGAAGACGAAAGTGTTATTCCTTTGAAAAGGAACAGCAGTAAACGAAAGTGTTGTTCCCTCGGAAAGGAACAACAAAAATGCAGAAGTGTTATTCCTTCGGAAAGGAACATCAAAACGTAAAAGTGTTGTTCCTTTGGAAAGGAACAATAGAAAGGCGAAAGTGCTATTCCTTAAGAAAGGAACAGCAAAAATGCAGAAATGTTGTTCCTTCAGAAAGGAATAACAAAACGTGAAATTGTTGTTCCTTCGGAAAGGAACAACAAAATGGCAGAAATGTTGTTCCTTCGAAAAGGAACAACAAAATGCAAAAAAGTTGTTCCTTTGGAAAGGAATAGTAAATGGTGAAAATGTTGTTCCTTCGGAAAGGAACAACAAAATGCAAAAGTTTTGTTCCTTCGAAAAGGAACAGCAAAATTGTGGAACTGTTGTTCCTTTGAAAAGGAACAACAAAATGCAAAAGTGTTGTTCCTTCAAAAAGGAACACCAAAGCGGTGAAAATGTTGTTCCCTCGGAAAGGAACAGCAAAATGTAGAAGTTTTGTTCCTTCAAAAAGGAACAGAAAAACAGTCAAAATGTTGTTCCATCTGAAAGGAACAACAAAATGCAGAAGTGTTGATCCTTCAAAAACGAATAACAAAATGGTGAAAATGTTGTTCCATCCGAAAGGAACAACAAAATGCAAAAGTTGCAGAAATGCAGAAATTTATACAGAAAGTAATTTACACAAGCAAAACAAAAGAATTATGTACAAAATTTAAAAGCAATCAAATCACTTAATGAACCAAAGGTGAGGAAGAGTTCTCTTCCTTAACTAGAATCTGCCTGTTGGAGTCTTCCCGGAGTTGCTGGTAGAAGGATTCTCGAGTAAGTGGTTTGCGGTACAATTAAACTCGGTGGCCATTTGCCTTAAAGGTATGTCTCGATCCATCAATGGTGGTTAAATTAATGGTGCCATTATCATGTACCTTCTAGATTTCGTGTGGTCCCAGCCAACGAGTCTGAAGTTTCCCCAGAAAATCTTGAAACCTGGAATCGTATAGGAGTGCCCAATCTCCTTCGCGGAAGACTTTCTTTTTGATGAGGTGTCGTGCCATTTGGGTCTCTGTTGTTGGATTAATGTGGTATGTTGAAGAGCGGGGAGCCTAATTTCATCCAGCTCGTTGATCTATTGTAGTCCATTAATGTGGGCCTCGTTTAAATCTAGACTGACTTCTTGTGTTGTTCTCAAGGTTTGTATTTCAAATTCTATTGGAGAGATGGGTTCCTTTCCAAATACTAGCTGATATAGTGAATAACCAGTAGTGCTTCTCCATGTTATTCTATATGCCCATAAGGCTTCCAACAATCTTGTAGCCCATTCGTGTCTGTGTGACGCAATGGTTTTTGTCAGTATTGCTTCTATTACTTTATTCATGCTATCTACTTGGCCATTCGCCTGTGGGTGGTATGGAGTAGTAATTTTATGTTGACTATGATAGTTTTTTAGTGTTGCAGCAATTTTATTACGAGCAAACTGTGGTCCTCCATCCGTGATTATGTCTCTTGGGAGGCCATATTGCACAAATATCTAGAACAGGAAATGAATGATGGAATCCTTTGTAGCTCTTGGCAGTGCCTCTACTTCAACCCATTTGGTCACATATTCCGTTGCTACCAAAATATATGTTTTCTGGTTTGATGATGGGTTGATTGGACCAACAAAATCAAGTGCCCAACACTCAAATGGTTCAATGAATAGCTGTGGGTTAAAAGGCATTTCTTCGTACTGTCCAAGGCATCCTGTTCTTTGGCAACCATCACAATATTGAACAAATTTCTTTGCATCTTTGAAGATTGTGGGCCAATAATACCCTGTTTTTAGAACTTTGTGACTAGTCCTTCAATCTATGGAATGTCCACCACACGGTCTATCATGACATACTTTCAGAATGTCAAAAATTTCATCTTCACGGATGCATATTCTGATGTGCATATCTGCTCCTGTATGAAATAGGTAGCCCCCAATCCAAGAGAAGCGAGTATTACGCTGGAAAATATTCTTTCGTTCATTGGGAGTCAAATGTTTTGGTAATTTGCCTACTGCTAAATAATTCGCAACATCAGCATACCAGGGTGTTCTGACAGTAATAGCGAACAAATGTTCATCTCGAAATTGATCTTCGACTGCTGCTGCGTCCACTGGTTTTGGCATTCGTGAGAGAAAGTCAGCTACAAGATTTTTTTTTCTAGGTCGGTCTTTTATTGTGATGTCAAATTCTTGTAATAAAATCAGCCATCTTGTTACTCTACCATTTGTAATTGGTTTATTTGCTAAATATTTTATGGTAGAGTGATCTGTATATAAAACAACAAGATATCCAGTGATGTAATGCCTAAATTTATTTATAGCATGTATTACAACTAAAAATTCTTTTTCAGTAACAGTATAGTTTAACTCAGCAGGAGACAAATTCTTGCTAATATAATAGATTGCAGGACCCAATTTGGACCTCTGAGCATTAGGGTTGTTGACACAATCTTTTTCAAATCCTCAAAAGCACGATCACATTTATCTATCCAAATAAAGTCAACATTCCCTGTTAGTGCATATAGAGGTGCAGCTATGTGAGAAAAATGTTCTATAAATCTCCTATAATAACCAAAAAATGCAAGAAAATTGTGTACCTCTGTCTGTGTGGTAGAAGTAGGTATTAACAAAATTATTTGAATTTTGGTCAATCTACCTGTATTCCAACTGCTAAATATAATGACCTAGGATGAGTCCTTCAGTCATCATCATATAGCATTTTTCATGGCTCAAGCAGAGCCTGGTAGTGATACATCGTTGCAACACCTTTTCCAATGTGTCTAGTGCTGGGTCAGAATCATCTCCGTATGGTGTGAAATCATCCATGTATACTTCAAGCCCTTCATTTATTAAATCTGAAAAGATGTTGAGGATGGTCATTTGAAATGTGGCAGGGGCATTGCATAGGCCAAAGGGTAAAAATCTGTAGGCAAATGTTCCCAAAGGATAGGTAAAAGTAGTTTTGTCCTGGTTTTCCGGGGCAATCTGAATCTGATTGTATCCACCGAAACCATCCAAGAAAGAAAATAATTTCTTTCCTGCTAATGTATCTAATACCTGGTCAATGAATGGAAGGGGAAAGTGGTCTTTCTGGGTTTCTTTATTTAGTTTTTTGTAATATACACAAATCCTCCACTTTCCATTCTTCTTCGGCACCACTACAAGTGGAGAGACCCATTTTCTATTGAAGATAAGATAAATAAAGTTTACATCTAAAAGTTTTTGTAATTCAACTTTCACAGTGTCTTTTAGATGAGGGTTAAGTCTTCTTTGGGGTTGGCGAATAGGTCTTGCACCCTTTTCTGTATAAATGTGGTGTGTACATAGCTGGGGATTGATTCCCTTCATGTTCGGATAATCCCATGCAAATGCTTCCTTGTATTTTCTCAATAGTTGGATCAGCTTCTCTTCTTGTTCAAGAGTCAGGTTATTATTGATGTTTAATGTTTTTCCTGGCTCAATCTATATAGTTTTGCTATTTGAGATAGAGGTAGTAGGTATTGTTTGATCATGAGTGTCTTTTAGAGGATCTTCTTCTAATTCATTATCAAATGCTGCCTCTATCATGTGACACTGTACATTTGATCTGGATTCAACTTGGTTAATAAAGTTGTTAATAAGACTAAACATCATGTCTACATTGAGGAGGCCAAAGTCATTGCCAGGGTGGATCGGTTCCATCATCGCAAGTTAAGGGAAGCTATT
>APFE031130894.1:59508-73490 GCA_000404065.3 Pinus taeda
AGGTTTAGGTTTTGGAATGTGAAGGGTTTTCCATTGTTTCTCAACAATAAATAGGCCTTCGAGCCTCATTGTAAGACAGTTCAGAGGCATGTAGCCACACATCTCTTCTCAGAGATAAGCTACCATATTTCAAAAAAAAAATGGGTTGGGTTGGGCTGGGTGTTGCAATCTTAAATTGGATTGGGGATTTTGTTGTAATGCTGGTAGTGTAGATTGAGGGAGTAGAATGGTTCCTACTAGGTGATTCATCGGTTATTGCCAGTATCTCTGTTAGGCTTGTCTCTGCGAAGTAGGAGGGGACCATTGCACTGGATGCACATTGTTTTCCAATATATTGGAGCATAGGGAAAATTTTGCCAATTAGATTGGCTTGTTTGATTCGGCGATGGTGATGATGAAGGAAATGGTTGTTCCGACCAATTTGAGAAGGGAGGTTGATTTTTCCACATTGTATTATATTGTTGAGCATGATATTGTTGAGACTGAAAAGAAGAAGTTGGATCAGGGAACATACCTGATTGTCGCGGCTACCATTAACGACACTGATTAAGTAGGTACATCGGTTCTGGTTCTTCTTCCTATTCTTTGTATACTACTTTCAAAATAGGAAGCGAGGGACAACTTTCTATAGAGTGGACTTTTGTACAAATGGTGCAAACTTGAACCACATCTAATGGGCACCCTTTGTGGCTGTGTTTCTTTCTGCATCTGGGACAGAATATTGCCAGATTTTTCTCTGCCTCTGCTTGTTTCTATTTGGCTTCCATTATATCGAGCTACATTGTTAGAGTTCCCAATATATCATTTTTGAAATTTTCTAATAGATTTCTAATTTCTGTGCGAGTTACTCCTTCTCCAGCGATCTTGGTGTCCCTTGTAAACCTGTCATGTTCTACTGGTTTTAGCCTTGTACTTCCTCGTGAGCTCTTGATACATAAATCAATGATGTTAGCAAAATCTTCTTGATAGATGTCTCATTTTCCCATAATATTCAATGTTTCAACCCATTGTTCCTTCATACCTTTAATTAATGTTGTTTTTTAATACATTGTTAGGTAAGGGTAATGATGCATAAGGAGATCTTTGAATATTATACTGAAAACATTCAACATATTCCTCTAGTGTTTCATTAGGTCTAGCTACCATCTAAAATATTTCATCTTTTAACTCTTTGGATCTACAATAATCCTGATATTTCTTCAGGAAAGCACCTTTCATCTGATCCCAATCATTTATAACACCTCCACCCAACCCCATAAACCATCGTAAAGCAGCTCCTTTTAATGTAGAGAGAAATAGTTTCAGCTTTTGGGGGTCGGTGGTATCGTCATATCCTCTGCACAACACATCGAATTCAAACAAAAATGCATCTGGGTCTTCCGATGTTAGGCCATGAAATGTAGGGATATGTTGGAGAGGAATTGGCTTCATAGGTGCATTGACTGCAATATCTACAATGGAATATTGTAGTGTGGAGGTTTGGGTGTTTAGCTGGTTCTGGGCCATTTGGTCAAATATGTGCTAATAACCTTCCGAGATTTCTAGGAGGGTATTCCTAGGTTGGTTGGACAGAGCAGGGATGGTCTTAACAGGAATGGCCTTAACAGCACTTCCTTTGTCTAGGGGGATTTTAGCTCTCGAGGTTCTTCAACTTCATTCTGGATGATTTTTGCATCACTTCCCCTATCTGGGCTGCTTAATGGCTAAATTATTCCAAGAGGGGATCTTGGTTGTTTAGTTTCCCCTATTTCTCCTCTTCCTTTGTAGAGGTTACTAAGATTTCCTTCTTGCAATGATTTTGGGCTAGAATTCTCAATTTCTTGAAAATCTTGCTCCTCAGTTTGGTTGTGCACCCCTGTAAAGGCTACAAATGGTGATCCTGTGGCCTAAAGGGAGCTCGTAGGCTATCTAGAAGAAACTTTTCTAGGTCCTACTGAAGGCTGAGATTCTGCTTTTTTAAGGATTTAGTCTATGAAGGTCGATCGGCCAAGGGTCACTAGCCCCTTAGCTTTATCAGGATTAGGTAGTGGTTTAGGATTCCTTTCAAGCTTTTTATGCTTAGTCATGCACACAAATCAAATGCTGATTTCTACCCAAAATAACAACAAATTTGCAGGAAAGCAGGCAGGGGAACAAGGTTGTTACATGCTTCGTACACAGGTGCTTACCTTCCATTTTTAAAACCCAATTCACTCCTAGTAGGTACTTACACTACTCTTAAAAGAAACAAATGGCTACACTCTTCCTCAGCAACGGTGCCAAAAATTCGAGCAGTAAAAAGGGTCTTTTTCACCTCTGTTTACCCTACATTAATTATCAATCCAGGGACGATTTGTTATCTCAAAGAGTGTACACAGTCTGAGATGGTCATTTGTCAGAGTAATTCTAGGAGTATATTTCTTTTGCAAAAGTAACTAAATACTAGAAACAAACTTATAAATGTAATGGAAGGAACTTGAAATGCTTGTAAATAAATCATTCATTTAAAGAACTACAACACTTTATCAATCAAGGGTGTAGTAATAATAATTCTTCCCTTTGTAAACTGATGTAATTGAAAAGCAATTAAGGAAAATATCATCAACCTGGGAACTAGACAACAACTATCAATGTTCACAACAATTTGAGATCGTTCTGTGAACACCAAAGCAATGGTAATTCAAATAACAGGAAAAGGAACAACAACTAATATATTTAACAAGATTGAACAGCAAAGCTTTAACCTACAGAATTGAACGAAGAGGTAATTACAGGAATTAAGCAATAATCTTTACCTCAAAAATGATTTGAACAAACAGAAATGGGATAGCAAAGTAAAGAAAGTTATGAAATATTTAACAACAACCTGAATCAAATGTCAATGCACAACAAACCAAATCGAATATTGCATACAGCCCTTCTATATTGAAGGAAATGGTAATCTGATTTTCAGTACAACAATTATTAATCACGGTTATGAAGAAACAACAATTGCGATCATGGTGGAACAGTAATCCCAAATGAACAACAATCACGTTTGGAAGTAAACAGTAGATAAATACACAATAGTATTGATTTATGAATACAAAACACTGTTACTCTGTAAACGAACAATAATGGAAATCTGGAAGGAATAACAATGTTATACAATAATATCAATATGTTAAAGGAACGTCAATACGATATAACTTTAGAATGAATAGCATAACATTCTAGTTGCAGAGAATAACCTTACTATTCAAATAGGAACGAGATATAAGAGAGCCGATACATGAAATAATAAGGAACAAAAAATTACTGAACAAGGTGAATAAGAGAAATCAAACCACACACGACTTGGAATCAAAAAATAATGGTATAGGAAGCGAGTGCTCCACCAGGGCCATGCCCTTAGCCTCCAGGGATGCACAGCAATGTTTACTCCAGAATCAAAGACGGACAACAACAGAGTTTATATATTAAGCATCAAAACAGAGTTATAGTAATAGCTCTTTTAAAGAGAGTCGATAATCAAAGTTTAAGTTACAATAATGAATTTCATAAAAACAACGATAGTTTTCCCCTTGGGCTAGCAATGTTGTCCCTTCTTATAGCAGCCAAGCATAAATATCAACGATACAGATAATCTTTAAGGTAGTGATCCCTCAGGATCAAAGGATCCTGAGGGATTTGCCAAATCATTATTTCTCAGTTATCTCTTCGTTCTCTTGTGCCGATTTGGTATCTCCTCTTCCTTTTCTTGGCTTGTACGCTCCAATCTGGACTGCCTCGTTTGGATGTGGTTCCCTGTCAAAGGGACAGTAGTTGATTTTGTCTTGTCTTTTCCTTTGGAGTGGTGATCTTTCGTTTTCCTCTTTTTCTGCATAGGAAAAGGTAATTATTCGTTATTTTATGTCGCTCACAAATCTTCTAAGACTTATCATAATCTTTCACCATATGCCTATTTCATAATGAAAAGAAGTTATGAATTTAAGGAAAAGAAAATGAAATAAGTAGTAATTACATACCTTCTCTAATTCTCAATGACTTATATATCTAGGGGCAATTTGAAGATTATTGGCAAGCAGCTGGTGTGTGCTGATGAGAGCCAGGGGATCTGATGGCTCGGCTCTGATCATTAATGGCTCATTCTGCTCCCTCATCATCAACCTTTTTACTTCTATTGCCCTTAACTCTTCATGGTTCATCCAAAAATCCATGGCCATTAGCTGTAGGTCCCCTGGCCTAGCATTGGAGTCCCACACATTCATGTCTGTGAGGGTCATATTATGCAAGTAAAATTCTACCATCTTTGCCTTATCTTCTGTTGTTCTTTGATCACACAGGTCCATAAATTGTCTGTAATCTTGAAAAGGCATCATGCATCTTTGTCCCAAAGTCTTGATCTGAAGTTGTAGCCATTGGTCCTTGAACTATAATCGATAGGATTTTGCTGGTGTTCTACATTGCACTGCCTCCATGGATAAGCTAGCCATGCATGCTAGTTGGGTCTCTTTCTCCTTTAGCTGCCTCCTTAGCAATTCATTTTCAATTTGAGGTCAGTTTCTTGCAATTTCTTCTCTATGTCTGACAGCACTTAACTCTCTGCCCATTTCTCTAAGTCTGTTCTCCATATGGCCAACATCCTCAACTCCCTTGATTTGGCTATTTGCATCCACCTATGTGTTCTTATTCTTTATTTCTCTAGTTCAAAGAATAGTGCAATTGTAAATGTTTGTGGAATTATCCTTCCTCCTTGAAGAAGACAGTAATAGGACGCAAGGATGGGCTGGGGATCAGGTTCTTGTGCCTTTTCAGCTTCCTCTTTCCCTTTTGGCTGTTCTTCTATTCTTTTCTCCAGCTATTGGGTCTCCTGTAGCTTTGACAGTGTCTCCTGTAGAGAGTTGTCTGTACTCTTGTAGGACTATTTTTGAGTCCTATAGTTGCACTTTTTCCTTCTAGGCAGAAGATCTAGGAGTCCCTCTTTCATATGTGATAGGGGTTTTAGAGGGAGATTATTCCCCTTTGACAGTGGGTGAATCTTCAATTGTAATGGGCACTGTTGAAGATTGTGGGGTTTCCCTGTTTTGGTCTTGGTGCTTTTCCTGGCCTTGAAATACATGGAGGCCTACCCTTTTCTCTTTTCTTTTGGCTTAATTGGTGTGCTCAAGGCTGTGAGGGTAGATGCTACCTCCCTTTCCAAGGTCTCAGGGGACCCTTCTCTTTGTTTTGCCTCTGCTACCTCTTTTTCTCCTCCTTCTGCCTCCTTTTCTATCTCTGTTTGCTCTGTTTCTTCCTGTTTTGTTTCTTCCCCCTTCTCCTCTTCTATCTTAGTTTCTTCTTCCTCCTTTTCTTATCCTGCTGAGTCATCAGTTGCTTTCCCTTCTCCCCCTTTTTGCTCTTCTTCCTCACTATCAGAAGGACTGATATCGTAGGTGAGGGCCTTTATCTCATCTTTTGCTGTCATGTTCCTAAAGACTTCGCATGTTATAGGGAGTGTGAATGTATGGAGGGCTTCTTCCACTAAAATTTTGACTAAGCCATGGTGAGCCATCTGATCTGGACTCCCTGCCTTAAACTTAATGCTAGATCCTATGAGGGATTGTAGGAGGAAATAGGGGATGCTGAGTTTCTGGAGTGTTGGAATGTCCATGCCATATCTTAGCTCATGAAGGATTCTAAAATGGTAGCCATAGACTATGTTGTACCTCCCTTCACAGGAAATGTATTTAATGATTTGATAACTAACCTCATCCCAAGGGTATGGTATGCTAACCCTTCTAATGCCATTTTTATCTTCTACAAGATGTTCATTGTTTCGGAAGAAGTTTTTCTTGGCAACCTATCCAATTGGTTTTTCATCTTTGCTCCAAGGTAATCCAAGAGGAATGGTAGTAACCATACTAATAAATTCAAGGGTTATCTCCATGGAAATACCTCTAAAAGTTACAGTGGCATGTGTTCTTGAGTTAGGGACTAAAGAGAGGGAAAATTCCTCGGCAATTTCCTCATCAAACCCTCAAAATTTCTCAAAAAAGTTCATCCTATTTGCCCTTGTGAATATGGCCACTACTTGGGGATGTTCATGGAGCCTGGTAGAATTAGTGGGATCCTTACTCATGAATCCTCCTCCATTGTGCTTATACCCCTTTTGAACACCAAATGTAGAGATGGAGACAATAATTTTGAAGAAATAGGAAAACAGAGGAAAACTGTGGTTTTTTTTTTAAACAGGCATAAATTTTTTATGTACTTCCTCTTCTTCTATGGACTCAATTCCTCCTTAAAATGATACCATTTCCTGCATATGCTGATAATCAAGGTGGGTATGCATGGAACCTACCTCCTCAAGCCAGAAATCGAGCAAAAGCCCATGTTTTCTTCTTAAAAATAGCTCATTGCACCTCCTGTAGAACTGCCTGTAGGTGCTCCTGTAGAACCTGTAAGTGCTCCGGTAGACAAAGTCGAGAGTAGGAGGATGAGTGAGATTGATGGAAAATGATGGTTTTGAGGTTTTGGGGTGACAAGGAGTGTGCTGCAGCTAAGTTTACGAGGAGAGAATAAGAGAAAAGGTGGTGAGAGTGCTCGACGAGGAGTACTTATTACTTCTTTTAGATATTTCTGGTGATGGGGGCGAGCTGGAAAAAATGTACATTGGCCATATTTGGACTGTTAGTGCCCACCTTCTTTGTCATTATGGTTCCTTCCCACAATCACGTCTCATTATTGCATCAGATTTTACATACCCTCCACTACCTGTCATTGGTATCTTTCTCTGAGTTGACTATGTGCACGTGTGGGTGACATCTTCGGGTGAGTGCAGTCAACTAGATGAAGGTGGCCAAGTTAATTGGCCACCTTTTCCTCGTTCAACCTCAACCATCTCGTTACTCATGCATATCTTTCAATTACGCAAATGCAAATATAGGAGCGGGTTAGTCACTTACCTGTGAGTCAAATGTATGTGTTGTGAGGTATTTTATCTCCTTCTACTGCTACATGTTTGTGTTTCCCTTGGTGCATGCTCTCTGCTTTCTGATGTGTGGCTATTTGTCTTGTGTAGGTATCCTCTGGTTGGATCTAAGCTTCAGATGTCTCCTTCAATCCTCATGGTTGCACTTCTTTTGCTGTTGTGGGTTGATTTTAATGGGATCAGCTATTACAGGAATTCCTACAGGAGCTCGTGTAGCTGCTTCTCCCCTTGAAATTTCAGCTTATTTCTGTGTTGGGGGCTATGAGGATGATGCCAAATTTGTTGATGGAGATGGAGAGGTAATAGGTAAGCTTCAGGTGAGATTTGAGGTGCTGATTCCTTTCTTATTTTTGTTTTTCTTCTGTTTTTACTAAAAATTGTTTTTTCTATGTTTTTATGGGACAGGAAGAAAAAAATGATGATGATGCAGGTGTGAAATGGAGGGTAAGGTGGGTTGATAGCTATAGGAGGGTATATATGTTCTTCATGAAGCTTCCCAGCCCCTCAAACTACTTTTTGGAACCATTTCTGGCTCTCTGTAATTCCTACAGGAGCCTCCTGTAGAACACACAGTTTTCAGCAAAAAACATAGTGGGGTGGAAGAAAGGTCAGAAATGATGGAGAAGAGTGTGAAGGAGATGAAGTAGGTGCTAGTGTGAATGTCAGGGCTCTGTGGCATATCCTCTTGATCTCTCCGTGTCCTCCTGCAAACCTGCAATGCACATTAAAATCCAGTTTTCTTTTTCTTTTTTCTCCTTTTTTTTTTTTTGAAAACAAATAGGGTGCCTCAAGGAGGTTTTCACCCTCATTTCCTGCCCTGGGAACCTCCAAGGGAGGCTTTCACCTAGGGATCTTATTCTTCTTTTTTTTTTTTTTTTGGACATCATTGGGCCACCTCAGTCATTGGGACTTCAAGCGCCTCATGGAGGTTTTCACTTGAGTCCTTATTTTTTCTTTTTTTTTCTTTTCCTTCAGTGAGTGGGTGAAGTGGAGGCTAAGACATGCTCCACTACCATCATTTTTTTATTCAAATCTTTGATCAAATCTTGCTTGGAGAGGGGCTTCTTGTAAATTTTCAAATGATGTCCATTGACAAGCATGGGGATGGCTTCATCATCAATGGTTCAGGTTAGGACTGAACCATTGTCATTGCATTTTTCCACAGTGTAGGGTCCCGGCCATCTTGTCCTTAGCTTGCCTTTGAATTCTTTATGCCTTGAATCATGGAGTAGTGCCCAATATACTTATTGGAATTGCTTCTCCTTGATATTTTTGTCATGCCATATCTTCCTTTGAAGTTGAACTACCTCTGTGTTGAGAAGGGCCTGCAATCTTTGTTCATCCAATCCATTGAGCTGGAGTAACCTTTCCTTCTATGCATGGCTGAGGTCTAGGTCCAGCTAAGCTGCCATCCTTAGTGTATTGAATTCAAATTCTATTGATAGCAAAGCCTTCTTCCCGTAGACCAATTCATAGGGTTGAACCCTGTAGTGGTGTTCCATGTTGTGTTGTAGGCTCAGGTGGCCTCAACTAATCTATTCGCCCAATATCTGTTGCTCACTACCTTGGTCATAATTCATTCCAAACCTCTACCAGTGACTTCCACCTACCCATTGGCTTGTGGATGGTAAGGGGTGGAAGTCATGTGCTTGATTTTGTGATGTGTGAGCAAGTCTTCAATCAAATTGGAAGTGAACTGACTACCTTGATCTGCGACCAATTCTCTTGGATACCCGAACTTTTAGAATATGTTTTCTCTCAATAACTCAGCTACTTTTTCCTTTGTTGTTGCTTTGATTTCTTTTGTTTCTTCCCACTTTGTCAGGTAATCGGTGCACACAATGATGTATTGTTTCTATCTTGAAGGAGGGTTGATAGGACCCACAAAGTCCATGCCTCACTTCTCAAATGGTTCAAAGGTCACTTGAGGTTGCATGGGAATCTCATCCTTTGGAGCAGGTTTCCCCATCCTTTGACAATGATCACATTGGCTGGTGTATCTCCTCATATCTTGATGAAGAGTGGGCTAATAGTAGCTTGCTTGCAATATTTGAAGGCAGTGCTCTTTGTTGCAAATTGACCTCCACAAGGCCCGTCATGACAAGTCAGGAGAATGTCAATGACTTCCTCCTCCCTGACACATCTTCTCAAGATCTGATCTGGACCAAGTTTCAAGAGATTACCCCCAATCCAGGTGAAAGGGGCACTTTTCCTTACTATCTTGCTCTTCTCTTTTGAGGACAAGTGTGGTGGAAACTGTAATGAAACCAAGTAGTTTGCTATATCAGCAAACCATGGAGAGAGTACTGAAATAGAAAACATATGTTCATTCGGAATTTGGTCATCCACCATTCCTTCTTCACATGCAGGCAAATTTACTCTAGACAAAAAGTCAACAACAACATTTTCTTTACCAGGCTTATCAACAATGGTTAGATCAAACTATTACAGTAAAAGAAACAATCTAATAATGCGAGCATTTACATCTGGTTTGTTCATTAAATATCTAATTGCAACATTATTAGTGTGCATGAAGGTTTGATAGCCTGTAATATAATGTCTGAATTTGTTTAAGGAATGCACAATAGCTAGGAGTTCCTTCTCGGTCACTATGTAATTTAACTCTGCCTTTGAAAATTTTTTGCTTATAAAGTATATGGCATAAGGCAACTTTTCATCAATTTGTCCTAAGGCTGCTCCTATTGCCTTGTTCGAGGCATCTGTGTGAATGCAAAAGGGTAGGGCCCAGTTTGGGCCTTTGAGAATTGGGGCAATTACTAACATTCTCTTCAAGGTATCTAGGGCTTCTTGACAGTTTTCGGACCATATGAACTCAACATCTTTGCCTAAAAGGCCAAACAAATGAGAGGCTAGCTTACTAAAATCTTTAATGAATCTTCAGTAATATCTAGCTAAGCCTAGGAAACTTCTTACATCTCTCACCTTTTGAGGAAGTGGGACCCTTTGGATGATGGAAATCTTGTTGGGGTCCACCTCTAGTTCTTGTAGAGATATTGCATGACCTAGCATGGTCCCTCCAGTCATCAAAAATTCGCATTTTTCCGGACTGAGGGATAGGTTCATCTCAATACACTTGTCTAGAACTTTTCCTAGGTTAGATAAAGCTTCCTGAAAATTAGAACCATAAGGAGTAAAATCATCCATATATATTTCCACTACATCATGAACCAATTCAGAAAATATACTCAATAATGCTCTTTGGAAAGTTGTTGGAGTGTTGCACAAACCAAAACGAATGACCCGGTATGCAAAGGTATCCCAAGGACAAGTGAAAGTGGTCTTATTTTGGTCTTCTGGGCTGATTTGAATCTGATTGTACCTGCTGAACCCATCTAGGAAGGAGATAAAAATTTTCCCTGCTAGACCAGCTAACACTTGATCTATGAACGGTAAGGGAAAATGGTCCTTTTTAGTGGATTTGTTCAATTGTTGATATTCGACACAGATTCTCCACTTGCCATTTTTCTTTGGCACTAGCACCAAAGGAGAGACCCATTCACTATTAGAGATGGGGTAGATGAATCCTGCATCGAGCAATTTTTGCAATTCTTCCTTAACAATGTCTTTAAGTGCTGGATTCATCCTCTTTTGAGGTTGCCTGACTGGTTTGCAATCTTCCTTAATGTATATATGATGAGTGCATACTGAAGGGTGCACTCCCTTCATCTCCTTATAACTCTAGGTGAAGGAATATAAATCCTTTCTCAATAAGCTGCACAACTCCTTCTCCTATGAAGTGGATAGGGATGGATTGATTTTCAAGGTTCTTTCTAGGCCGAACTCTATATGCTTAACATGAAGAGAGGTCGGGTCGGCCAAATATAGATCCGCTAAGGGGTTTTTTTTGGTTTCTCTCACTATGTCCTCTATTGGTAAGACACTGGGGGGTGGATTCTGAATCAAATTTTCAATCATATCATTGTCATCTTGTAGCTTTCCCCCCATGGCAGTTTCTAATGCACAAAGTGGTGCAAAATAGACCTCATCCTCAACCTCCTCCTCCAACCAGAGAGGTAGATCATGTTCTAGAAAGGGTTGGGCAGGAGGGTATAGGATTAACTGCTTGGAAATATGCCTGTTCTTTATGGTCATGTTCCCAGCTCGACAACTGATGTAGGCATCGACAGTAGCCAACCAGGGTCTTCCGAGGATGAGAGGATACCCAGTGAGCTTTGCCTTCAGCTGGAGAACTAAGAAATTAGCAGGGTACTCCCAAGAATCAAGGGATAACATCACATCTTCCACAATCCCTTTAGGGGTCATGGTGGAGCGGTCTGCTAGCTGCGGTACCGTCGTGGTCTTCCTTAAGGAGCCCTAGAGGTTAAGTTTGAGCATTGTGTCCTTTGTCATCACATTAATTGTTATAGACATATTTGGGCACTGCAACCCCAATCTTATATGTCCATAAACCAAGGGCTTCTAAGTCCCTAAAAGTTTCGTTTCATACCCTAAAGGAACAAAGTCAGCTAATTACATCATCTCCCAGAAGTTCTCCATGAAAAACTACTCAGAACTGGTCAAAACCGGATAATCTCACCTGCTCCATGGTCAAAGTGTGATGCATCCCACCTAATGCACATGGGGGGTGCAATGCATACTAAAAAGCCCCTCTATGGGGTGCAATGGGCAAGAGTAGACAAATGGAAGAGACAGTTTGCAAGGTGGATGATCATGGAATCTTCCAGAAACTTCTCCTGTGACACTTGCCTCTCTGAATTCACCCAAGGATGAGTAAGAGATCATGAAATATCCAAGTGGAATTGAGAACGATCAGAGAAATGACAGTAATAAAAAACCCAGAAGCTAACTCACCCACCTGCAAACATCTATATATGGATCCCTCATCCTAGAGATCCAGAGGCTGGAATTTTGTATCTTGTAAAGAAGTGATGTTGGTTTCTTTGTGGAACATCATAGTGTTGGGTGATCTCGCTTTTCATGAGGTGAAGAAGGGATTTTATGCTGGGAGGATGGCGCTGGGTCAGATCAATGGGTTGTAATCCTCTCTTCTACTACTTCTATCAATAAAGCTATTTGCGTTTTCCTCCATATTCTTATATGTCTTTGAATGTTGAATTGATATATGCATTTGTATGGTCAATATATATCTAATCCTATATTGTTTATGATTATAGATCACTATGCTTTGATGGTATTATGCTGCTTTGACTCTACAGGTGTTCTTTGAAGTGGGACAAGCGAGGAAGGAGTGACAAAGATCTGACAAAGGGGAGAGGAAACAAGGAAGGAGCCAAGCGAAAGACTGAGGTTGGTACTCTCTGCTTCTCTCTCATCTATTTCTCATAAAGGAAAATGCAAGTAACTTTAGTTTGTTTGTTTCTAAGATAGCTACCCATCTTAGGGGGACTAGCAGCTCTGAATGGACACCAGTTTTTCCGATAACAAAATGGCGACTCCGCAGGGGAGTGAATAGCTTGTTTGCTTGTTTCTATTTTGTTTACTTTATAAACTATAGATGGAGCCTAAAGTTATGCTAGCTAGCCTTTGAACCACTTTTGCTATGCAACTGCAAAGTAGATAAACACTGCTTCAGTCAATCTCTGGGTTAGTTTATGAGTTAAACATCTAACTTGCAAACATCCTAAGTGCCCTGGTGGTGGCTCAAGTAACCTCATTAGATCAGCCCCTATGTTTTGTATTTACTGACTATCATTAGCTCAGCCTAAATCCCTGAACTAAGCTACAAATTGTGACCAAAAACCAAGCCCGATCTCATCCCTAGACCATCGCACTGTCTCCTTTTGACAGTCTGGATGCATCGCACCTCCCGTGTGTTGTAGGTGAGATGCATCCTTGTTTCCCTGTGTTACAGGTGCGATGATCAGATAAGACTATTTTTGCCTCCAGATATTGGTTTTTCTTCATTCTCTTCAGCTTTATTCAGGAGTTTTGCTATCTGTGATCAGTATACCACTGTTGAAACTCCCTTCCTTTGCATTATTCAGCCTCCATTATACAAAGAATTGTGAATGTTTTTATGTATTTTTCGCTATTTATAGTTCTGCTTTACAAACAGTAGCTTAATCGAACTATCGTCTTTTGATTTGAAAGTGTCACAAGTGTTGTTTTCAGTCGACGAGAAGAATCCTCCTCTTTTTGATAGCTGATTACACTGTTACTCTTGTATTTGATTTGAATTAATAGTATTTCAAGTGTCGAAAGTAGTTTTCAATTCAAAATCACAAAATGTTGTCCTTGTCTTCCTTTCATCTTTTGAAAAGATAATTGTTAGTACTGTCACTTTGAATGAAAAGATAGTTTAGATTTGTACTTAGCATTCTTTTTGTCATTCACACATTAAGAAAGCGGAAAACAAATACATGCATGTGCATTTGCATTTAGACTTCTTATGGAGATTGATTTAGGACAGTGCATCTTAGTGTGTTCTCTCTGCTCTTTTTTGAAAGAATTTCGCTTCTCTTTCCTTAGTAGCTAGGATTTTCATTGCAAAAATAGAAATAAATGATTGTTTATCATCTTAGATTGCATATTTAGGGGTTGTATATCTACATCACGCGTGAACCTTAAAGGAAAACTTCTTAAGAAAGATCAACTGTAAAATAAATTTCAGTGAACATAAAAACTCTTTGGAATGTAATGCACAACATTTAGGAATCTAGGCTAGAGACATATTCCGGCGTTGTAAATCCTGGTAACTATCGCTTTCATCGTAGGTTGGGTGATTCCTCCTCTTTGAGATGACAAGTGGTAGTACAGACTTGTGCTCCCACATACCGTCGAGTATATATTGGGACACCACAATAGGCTATATCCTTTATCCTTAGGAATCCATGTTTGCCACCCTGTCGATCGCAATGCATTGAACACATCATTCAGGAAGATTGACTGCTGTACCGTAAAAAAGTATTCTGTAGTTTTGCGATTGGTTTGGTAATCCCTCTGTCTAGATTTCCAGAGTAGTCACTTTCGTTCCTTTTCAGACTCCTTAAAAGAAAAGGTCCATCTGAGCACTTGTCACTTTAGGCTCATTAAAAATCAAAGGCGACTA
>APFE031130894.1:73564-83686 GCA_000404065.3 Pinus taeda
ACTAGAGTCATCTTTTGTTTTTTCTCGACTCTTAAAAATTGAAAAAGCAAGTTGTGTCAAAGCATCATAAAATTTATTTTAATCGGAATAATGTCACTGTTCCCTCGTTGATCTTAGGTTGAGAAAATGGAGTCCACCAACCAAGGATTTTCCCTTGGGGGAAATCCTAGTGATTTCTCCTCTTGGGGAGATGTTGGTGCACATCATATGGCCACATTGTCCCTTCCACGACTGACAATTGGCCTGCCGATCTTGAAAAAGGGGAAAACCACAACCATGGACATAAATACATTGACTCGTTCTTTACAAAGAATTCAAACAAGGGTCATTGAAAGTTAATTGTAGTAATTGTGCCTGTTGTAATTAACTGTCGATGCAGTCGCATAACTGAAGTGGTCTTGCACCTATTTCTTGAAGAAGGGCTAGAGCGTTTTGGGAAAATTCATGAAAAGTTGTGGAATTTTGATATGCAAAGTCGTGGACAAGGATTAGCTAGGTAAAAAATGATGAATCTTCCTATTCTAATTGGTATAAAGGGAACATCCAATGAATAACCTTCAGATTGTCATTTATGAAGAACCCAAGTATAGCATATCGAGTGAAGTGATTGCATGAAAAAAAACAATGAATGTCATACATATGTTACTGTGTAAATGATGAAACAGCAGAGAAATGCTCCCTTAGAGTTTCCAGATGTATACCAATTAATGAGCATTCAAGTGTTATTTCAAATATGAATCAAATTTGAAACAATGTCAAAATTTTCCAAAATTCAAGAGAGTAGTGTTGTAATGAAATGAAAGTTTAGATTCCAGCATGAAATGGTCAAACTAGTGCCAAATAAACACATTAATGATGTTCAAATATGACAGAAGACACCAACACCCAAGCACAAGACTATGTATGTAAAACAATGCATCCACAATAAAAAAATAAAATAAAAAATAGAAGATATATGCTAGTTCCAGAACAAGAAAGTTGACATAACAATGATGCAAATACACCCCAAATTTTGATCATTCAGGACATTAGCATGAACTTAGGAATTCTGTAGTAAATTCCCGTACTTGAACCCCTAACAACAGAAGATAGAACCAGTGTGATGCTAGTATTATTGAGTAGATGTTTGGGCTGTTATCAGCACTAATTTAGTTTTGGATATACCTGAGATATCAGTCATGCAAAAATTATCAAAAGTAAATGTTTTGATAGAGTAGAGTGCGATCTAATTGCAGATTAGCAAACCTTGTTCGTAAATTCCAAAGGGCTGAGAGATAGGCTTGTTCATGCGTTAATTTGAGTTTTTAGAAGATGTATCAAGCTATAAAATACCAAACCCATCATGAATACTTGCACATCAGAATAATGTGATCTCAACTCCAAACATCAAACTTCAAGAACACACATTGTTCCAATTATATTAGTCAGATTGTTCATCTTGTTTTGGCATGACTTTGTCCTTGGAGATGTTTTCTGCTGCTAGATTTATCAGAATGATTACAAGAAGGCAATGGAAACAGACTGAAAATTAAACCGTTTATGCAGTCAATTGTTCCATCATGAAAGTGACTTGGAAGGCATGAATCTCATGCATTTGAATGTTATGATGAGAAATAAATGATTATTATGCCATTATTGTGCTTTATTTCTCATAAACAGATTCAGATTTGAAAGGAATTAGATTTGTAGCCCTGAACGTTAAGAAATTAGGGCAGAATTTATTCAACTTACCAAGCAACTTGTTCACCTTGATTTAGGGTCAACGCTTCTGTAATGTGTAGATCAAGAAAATGGTGCAACACTTACCCTAAATCCTTAGTATAAGAAACCCAATTAGAATGATGAGACTTTAAATAGTTGGATAGATCTTTAGATGTGACAATTAATGATAAACATAGGTTAATCCTTAATCTTGGCAATGCTAAAGATAAACCATGAAACTATTGTTCAGCATCTGAGATCCCAACATTCAAAAGATATGAGAAATGAAACACCCTTGGATTTAATCAACTTAGGAAAAATTTAACAAGCAACCCTACACTGTAAAAACAAACAAAAAGTAAAGGCGAAGAATTTTTGGGGGCTTTTTAGTTGAAGATGTATGATGGACCAATGCCTTAAGGGACTATGGAGTCACTATGAAAAATCCAAATGTAGTTAAGGGTTTAAGATGAGAAACTGTTGATGTCACCTAGAGGATTGCCTCTCAAGTGTTATATAGGGCTATATTAAGATAAGCTGAAGTTGAAGTGTCTTATGCAGTGCCTAAGAATGCTATCATTTGTTATTCGGTATGCAATAAGATCACAATATCATCTGTGACGGAAAAGAAAACATGTATAAGTGCATCAAGAAGATAAGAGGCATATCTTGAAGCCTTTGAAAGAGGAGGGACATTCTGATATAGTGAAGGTGAGATTACCCACTATTTGAGGTTAATAGTCATGGAAATATCCTTCAATGAGCATAATGGTTGTGCGGTTAAGGAACATTAACCTTATTTCTAGGGAAAGTAACTATAACAATCCACTTATTGCTTGTTTCAATGGTACCAGTCTAAAAATTATACAATGTTGACTTCTCAATGAAGAGTTTATCAAATTCAGCACCCTTCAATTTGTTCCAACATTGGTGGATGGAGATATAATTGTTTCAGATTCGCTTGCCATATTATTGGTTTGTCACAACAATTTAACTTCAGGATTTTAGTAACAGGGCTAATTATTTGGTTACTTGAGCTGAGAATAAGATGCATTACTCTTCCTTTATTTTTTATTTTTTTAATGACGTTAGTGCACACATGTATACAGATGGAGAGATGCTAATGAAATACTTTTGAACAGAGCTTGTGTTTGAACAGTAGTTGGAGGAAAAATTTCCTGAACACCGACTTCTCCCAGATGATCATCATTTCAAAGTGATTAGCTTACAATCAAGCTTCTAGTGTTCCTCATGTTGCTTTCAACCCTATTTTCTCGGCACTCTGGCTGTGATAGTATATAAGCACCTGAGATTAGCTCAATATATTTGATATCATATCATTAATACAAGTTCTTTTCAGATTTATTCTATCACCTATTCATATACAAGTTCATTTGAAAAGTAGAAGGTTATTCTCCTTTGTTTGCTTTGTATTTCTTCTAACATTAATATATACTTTTGGTGATGTTGCTTTCAATCAACATCATCAGGAACTTCTAACAAAAACTTTGGATAGTTGTTCAAATCTCAGTAATGTGGGTAAGCTCCAGTATTTGGTTATATTGGATCTAAGCAAAAACAAGCTGTTGGAGAGTTTCCTAGAAAACTTAGGAGAATTCCGAAGCTCCCAAAATTTGATGTGAGCTTGAATAATTTGAGTAATGTGAATTAGCAGAGCCTGATCAAGGCGCATAGAGAGGAAGATCCTGTCTCAATAGAAAATTCAAGGAGTTGGCTAGATGTGGCACATGATACTATTGATGAGGTGCATGCAGCAGTGGTTCCAGTTGGTATAGGAGTTTACACTTCTCTCTTGGAAAGTTATTGTTATCTCGGAGATGTTAAGGGTATATTTGTTATCTGTTGTGCCCAAGAGAAAACGAGGAAATAAAAAAAAAAACAATAAACCTGTAAGTTGCTTACGGTGTAAGACTAAGTAGAATGGCAGCACAAACGGAAGTTGTAGATTATCATAATATCTCCATCCAAAGTTCAACTCTTTCTTTAGGAAAGTACAACCCAAATACTTTAAAATAGTGTAAATTTCTATTAAATACTTAGAAAATTATCATCGTGTGAGCAAAAGAAGACGTTGAACAATGATATAGCATTCTTTCCTACCCCGTTTCCTGTTCATGAACAGTAAATATACAAATCAGGATAAACCATTTAATAGGAATGACAAACCACTAGTTGAAAAACCAAACAGCCATAAAGGTCATGTAGTGGATGACACAAATAAAGGTTGTCTAAATGTGACAGCTACATTTCATGCTACAAAAGTAAGTATGTACAGGGCAAATATTAGGCCCTGCATTAATTAATAAATGGATTGTCAAAGATATAAGTGTCTTCTAAAAGGAAACATTTTATTTGAACCAAACTTAACAAACATACAAACTAAAGCTTCTTTTTCAGTACCAAAGGAAGATAAAAGCAGAGGGACATAGCAACCAAGTTTCTTAGAAACACAGAACAACAAAAAGGAAAACAAATAAATAATTTTATTTGTCTTTTTTAAATAGATATTCATTTAAAAAAATTGATTATCATAGCATCTCGAAAGGCTTTAGAATAGCAGGCTCAGTTGGAAGTCCATGTAGAGACTGAAAATAAAGTCCATTCAGAGATTGAAAATGAAGTCCATTCAGAGACAGATAATGATGTGCTTTTTAGTGAAGGTCATAGTCATGAAGAATCAAGGGTTCTGCAAGATGTTGTTGAACAGAATGGTTTAGAAACTGAAGATAATCCTTATACGCAGTCAATAGAATATGACAATACACCTCACAATTTAGATACAGAGGAAGGGACTGCCAGCATGTATATAAGAGAAATAGAGGAAAACCAACATTTACCTTCGATGTTGGATAATTTTTAGCAAGATGAGATGGCTATAGAGGTCATTTCTTCTAGCAAAAAGATGATTGAAGAGAATGGAAAACAACACTGTACACTTGAAAACAACGCAGATTTAGAAGATTTGGATCTGGGAGAACTTGAAAAACTAGTGCCATTCAAACAAGAACTAGAACATGGGTATATCCCTAAAGAACCACAGGGTGTGGAAACAAGCATGGAAGAAGCATAGGAGGAAGTGACATCTAACCATTCCCTATCAGATTCTCAAAAGCAAGATCAAAAGAGAAAACCTAGTCGTAAGGAGAGATTTCTGATTCTGATTCTATTGCTATGGTATAGGTGATATTCTAGTCCTTTACAGTGATGCCATTATTTTGTTATCACTGTTACCATTGGAATTATTTCATGCTCATTTGAACCAATTTTAGGATATTGCTTCTTCAAAAGAGAAGATAGCTCAAGCAAAACGCAGCAAATCAGCAATTTCAACAAAATCATTATCAAATGCTACATCTAGGGCATCAAAGCCTTTGGTTTCTTCTGAGCCTAGCAAACCTGCCAAGAGGCCTCTGAAGGCTTTAAGAAAATTGGAGAATGGTCTTGGAATGAGGAAGGAGGTGAATAGTGGAGAGATAGCCAAGAGTAAAACCTCTCTTTCTATGTCTTTAAATGAATAAGTGAGTCTAGTAGCAGACAAAGGAACTTCCACTAGACAGAGCTCTGCAAATAAGAAGAAAACTTCAAAACCTCTTCGAGATGGCTCAACAATGTTGATTGCTTCAAAAGCACAGGTATATGTTTATTGCATAAATATTCTTTGGAATAATTTCCCTTGAGATTGACAGAGACAATCAATTGATTTTACATCAAAGATATTATTATTGGCTAGCGTAGGCAAGTTTATGCTAAAATTTAATATTAAAGAATTCATGGTAATGACAGGGTTGTAATCGATATAATGTTAATCTCTTAATGACACAAGGAGTTTCCTTTATGATGACATTAATTTGTTTCTACAAGTTTCTATGAATAGAGTTCCAGAGACTGTTGAGTTGAAGGGAGTTCATAAAGAGAATATTAGGTAAAGCTTGCTTAGGCTTTCAGGCAGGTGTTCTTCAGTGTGGATCTGTCAACTGTTATGCATGACTTGGATAAATAGAGTTTTGTGCCTTTAATTAAAATATTCGGGCTCTTCATATTTATGATGAAAGGGATCAGGGTTAAATGTGATTTTTCATCATAACTCAGAGAAAATGCAGCTGAGGAATTGCTTCTCGTGAGAGTCTTTTTTTTTTAATAATATAACAATTTTACCAAAATAAGAGAACTCCATAACCCATACTGACAAAGTTTCATTCGATAGTGAAGACGTAGTAGAAATCTCATCCTCAAGTGTGCACTTCAAAATAAACCAGCCACCAGCTCTTTCAGAAAAATGAACCACGACACACAATCCTTTAGCCTCCTTTAAAATAGTAGGGCAAGACTAATAAAAAGGCGCAATTTCATCACCCAACCATCCATTTCTAATAGCTACATTCATGGAAAATGAGCCCAATTTTCTCTAGAAGCTGAGCCCACTAGAATATGTGCACTCTCAAAACCAGCATTCACGACCAAGCCAAGACAAAGTAATAGGTTTCAAGGTCCAGATTTTGAACCAAAGCTCTGATACCATGTGTAAGAGACCTATCCTAGGGTCTGCTAAGAAATAATTTCTTCTGAAATTAAATGCAATAAGAGGTGATAGTTTACTTACTTACAAGACTTTTAAAAAAATTAAATTTTACCATTTACATTCTAATTAGCATAACTTAAGGTGTATATTTCATTCTAATAAAATTTACAAGAGTAATCTAAGGAGGAATACCTATACTGGTGGCTGACGGAGATGCCTTTGTCCTATTGCTCCTGTTGAATGCCCCTCTTGATGGACCCAACTGGATTTACCTCCCAGCCAACTAGGAAATAATCCCTAGCCCGAGAAACCTCCACAGGTTCCCTAACCCTCTGAGCCCAAGTCTAACCAAATATAGGGTGTGTGTCCAAGATGAATGATCCAAACCAAGATGAACAATATTTCCCTCCTCTAAACAACCCAAGAAACCTCCACATGTTCCTAAGGTCTCCAAAATCATAACCAACCCCACCATCATAAGCAAGACCCCCACCCCCCTTTTCTCCCTTCCCCCTTCCCTTTTTATACCCTCCCTCTCTTCTCCATCTCAAACACCCCTCATCAATGTCATTAACTTCTCATCCATCCTTACAGTTGACTTCTCTTCTCCCAAGTAAAGCTGGGAGTACATTTGGAAATGTGAAATGAATATAAAATTGGGAAATTAATGGGAAAGGACCATGTCTTCCCCCAAGTAAATATGAAAGTACATTTGGGAATGTGAGATGAATATATATAATATATATAATTAAATGGAGAGGACTATGTCTTCTCCCAAGTAAGTGTGAGGGTACATTGGGGAATGTGAGATGAATATTATTTGAAATAGTGGAAGGAGACCATACCCTTCCTAAGATTAAATTTGAGAAGGTAAGTTGGGAATTTGAATAATAGAAATCATGAATTTTATATTAGACCAATATTTCTCAATATTTTCAGATAATGTAAACATTAATAAAATTTGTAGGATAAGATTTAAGTGGGGCATTACACTCCAGGGCTCGGTAGAGTTCAAAGTGGATATGCACAACCAATATATCCAAGCATGAAAGGATCCCACTCAGAAATGGACGGAGCTCCGGTTCATCGCCACGGATGATGTGATCTTCGCAGTGCTAGAGTCTTGGTCTCCTGAGTGGCGTGCCTTGGATTTGACTGAGTTGGAAAAGGCATCCACGTAGAAGCAAATGGAAGAAGCCAAGCTCTGCGTCACGAAGTTGGCTGAGAAATGGTGGAATGAGAAGGCAGCTATGGAGGTCAGGGCGATTCACAAAGCAGCATTGGAAGCTGTAGCACAGAAAAAAGCTGAGGAAGTAGCAGTAGCAGGAAAAATGATAGCGCCAACAAAAGAACCCAAGGAGGGCTAACAGATGTCCATGGGGCAGGAGGCCAAGGACATTAACAAGACAAAGGAGCACGCAGACCTTGGAATATCATTGACCGAGTTGAAACAGTCACATGCCCCTGAGAGACTAGTCCCCAAGAAGAAGGTAAAGGCCACAAAGATGTCCACCAACCTGATCACGCTCATAGAAGGTGATCTTTTTGACATCAGTGAAATGGTTTTCGATGTCACTAAGGAGGCATTCCAAGAGGTGGTGATGGAGCAGAGCACTGTGTTAGGGGTGCTCAGAGTGCAGTTACATGGTTTATAAGTGCAACCCCCACAAACAGGAAAGATGGCCCCATATATCGCAGTAGGTACATCAGAGGCCTAACAGATGTTGCGCACCAAAATGACCAACACTTTCATGTTGCCCGAAGGTGCGCTAGCAACAGCCAATGAGGTTGACTAGACTGTGGTGAGCAGAATTAAGGGATTGGGCTTAAACTTGGCTACCCTCCCATGAGAAACCCTGTACTAGTTACAGGATGGGGTCACAGCTGAGCTCCGTACCAGGGAAGACCGCACGCTCTAGATATTGAGCGAGCAGAAGATCAATATGGAACAACTCAACCTGCAGCGTGATGAATTGGTTGCGCAGACTCAAGGACTAGAGTAGGCAGTAGATGATGCATGTCGGAGTGTCCCGGAGTTTGTCATCCTGACAGATTTACCAGCAGCGGAGTGGATCCACCGATTGGCCACTTGAGTCCATGAGGATGAGAAGGAAATGACGAAGGTTCAATTGGAGCTGAACCTATAGATCGCCAAGCTGCAGTTGAAGGCACAACCATCCATGCCCCCAAAAGCTAGAGAGTAGTGCACCCACACTATCCAAACGGGTGTAGAAGAAATTGGACAAGTGGTACAAGACTGTACCAGTATGTTGGATCAATCACTTTCCATGCTTACATCATTGCAGGAGAATCCAAACATACAATGCCTAGAGACAGAGGTGCACGAGCTGCAAGCGCAATATGACAATGTACGGGGGACTGCACAGATGGTTGTCCTCACTCAACAGCTTGTAAAGATGTAACAAGAACGGGCACTAAAGGAGAAGGTGGATGCCACGCGACAAAAGGAAGCACTACTTAAATCATGCATCCAACCATGGATTGACGAAGCTTTCATGATCATAGGGAATATTGAAGGAAAGCTCGAACAGATGCAAGGAATGTACGCACTTCTGTATATATGTGACCCTGCCAAGGAAGCTTCAGAGGAACGCATGCAGCAGATACAACAAATAGCAGAACAATGTGTCGCAAACCTCCAAGCAGCACAGAACCTGATAGCTGGACTTCATGCCAAGATCACTGCACCAACAGAGTGACTAGAGGGTGAGTCATGATGTTTGTGTTGGGGACCTGTTGGGCATTGGATACCCCTACAATATGTTTTTGGGGCTCAAAGCCAGAATTTTAGTTAAACATATTGTAAAGACTCCGCAAATTGCATGGAGCATGAAGTAGATGGTTGATTCATAGGGTTGTCCACCCCAAGGCCTACCCATGGTCCGCGGACCATGGGATTGTATAAATAGAGCGAGGCTCTAAATTGTAAAGTAGTCAAAATTCTGGAAGAAGCAAAGAGATGGAATGATGTATGCAAGATAGCTTTGAGTCTGTAAGTCCAAGTCTTGGGTCGTAGTAGTAGGAAAAGGCTCTGCAACTGAGTGCGCATAGGCCTAGTAGAGTCCGTAGCTAAGTGCACGGACTCGAGCAACTGAATGCGTAGGGCGGACTTGGGATTATAATTGAAGAGAGAATTAATAAAGATAAGTTTGATTCTGAATACTGTGTACCTATGTTTCCTTTTATGTTCATGCATTTATACTGTTTTATGGTTGCGCACACTTATATGAATGTTGAATGATGAATAAGAATATTGGGCCCACACAAATAACCTAAGTACTCTAATAATAGCATAGTAAGGATAAAGGATCAGGGTAGATCATTGTTCGAGTTGTAAGTAGAGATGCACAAAGACAGCTTCACGGTTGAAAGCGATAGATAGTTGCATGGAGAAACGTGCACGCAGGTTTGGACCGCGAATTCTCTAGACCCCATCAAGACATCCCTAGGGTGTGGAAACCCTGGTTCTAGTACCCTCCCATGCTACCTTGGGTAAGACCTCAATCCACGCACTGCGGACTATGCTGAAAGGGCCATTAGTTTCGGGATTGGTTTGGCTAAATCACCTTCGAACATGGGTCAAGCCCCAACAAGCCAACAAAATACAAGCTCTCTTCATAATAACACTAATAAAAATCTATCTCAAGAGGAAAATTGGACTCGGTACTTATACAAAATTATTAGGAATCATTCCCCATGAATGGAGGAAGCTTTCCCCACCAAAATCCCTTGATTAGTGGATCTATTCCCCAATGTTAGCACCTAAATCCGCCTTAGGCTGAAAGAAGGAAAAATTCAGGGTAACCACAAACCACGCTCAGTCTGGTAGCTAGCCCTACCAGAACAGGAGAGGGCTCTCT